>JAJJMC010009994.1:79019-118936 GCA_023531435.1 Papaver californicum | reverse complement strand
CTGGCACATTAAAGAAAAACCAGACTCCATCTGGTCTTCTTTATGCGATGCCAAATATCTAGACAATGAGGCTAGCCACCTGTTTCCCAATTTCCTCAAGCTCCAATCATCAGCCAGCTCTATTTGGAAATGTTTAACTAATATTGCGTGTCTTTTGCAGGGAAAACTATTCAACATCATAGGTAATGGTCAAACCACCTCATTAATAGGATACTGGATCCCCAACCAAACCCAGCAAATCCAAATTCTACCGAATATCATCCTCATGGTGGCGTCACTCATTGAACCACACCAACACCTGGAGGCCTGATCTCATCTTCAGCTCATTCCCAATAAACATCTCACATAGCATCAACAACATCCACCCCAGTTCCTGACACTCAAATTTGGCCGTTCTCCAAACATGGACAATACACGGTAAAATCAGGTTACCAACAACTCACTCGCCAATAATCAATCAATCCAACCCCCACCACCATACCTCAATTATTCACAACCATCTGTAAACTACTTACCACTCTAAAAATCAGACTTTTCTTGTAGAAAGTCATAGTTAAAGGGCTAACAAACTTTCAATTACTACATCGGCTTCATATCATCAATACCAACCAATGCCCAAGATTCACCAATGCACCAGAAACTGTAAAACATATTTTCTTCCAATGTCTAGACTCCGTTCATATTTGGAATCTTGTTTTCTTCCATTTGGCTAGAATCCCAAACCACCAGCAACTAGGACTGCTCATCGGGTGGGTCGGTTCGGGTTTGGCCTCACCCGTACCCGACCCGCCATTTGGCGGGTATTTGATTTCTCACCCGCACCCAACCCGCCGTAGAACGGGTCGGGTCGGTTCTGACCCGACTTTACGATGGGTCGGGTGCGGTTGACCCGCTGTCACCCGCCCAGACCAAAAATCAACATTATCCATGTCTGCAGTCTGTTTTATCTGGTCTCAAACCAAACATAACATAGCAAAAATTCCCAAAGTGGGATACTCGGAAATCCCATACATAATGGATTCCAGTTCCAATCTGTGTACACGGATAGCTCGACTATTACTTTTATATCAATAACCTAATACTAGTAACATTATTGATTGCTTGTCTGTTTGAGAAACAGAGAAGGATTGCTTTTGCGTGATTGGGGAAAGTTAGGCCTAGTTTGAACCAAAATGGTTCATTGCATTGAATAAATGGTTAGCTGGAGCTACAAGTCCTTGGTCCTTACTGATTGATGTCAAGAGAGAGAGAAACTAATTTAAGAAAAAGAAAACAGCTACAGCTACAGCTTACAAAGTTGCATAGTTTCCATCCGTGGATTTGGCAACCAATCATCAAAATAGAAGCAATATAGATTACTGCTTCTATTTTGATGTGATTTATATTTCAGCCAGGGGAAAATTCATATGCAGTAAATAGTAAAATACTAGATAAAACCAGACTTAAAACAATAGAGGAAAAGAAATGAACATTAAACAAAGAGCAAATACAGCAGTTAAGAACCTTGCAGACACAACATCAAACTGTAAACAGTAAAAAGACTGAGCAAATAAAGTCGCAATGAACTGTTCATTGGTTTAAGCAGCAAGCATCACGAAAGAAAAAAATATGCTGCAGATCAAAATTAAGGAACATGCTTGAAGTGAGCAGCCTATTGTCACTTTCATTAACGCCAGCAGTAACAACTAATTTAAACAAAACAAAGCTACTGTCAGAATAGACCAATGATTAGACTAGTATAATGAATATATCAAGGAAGTAATATCTCTTTTGAATATGCTTAGACGAAAGAGTGATGAAAATACAGGAAGAGAAAATTGGGGGAGAAATCAAGCAACCAAAATTAGGTAGAACTTCTAGTCAGATCCTCAAAAGAGTATGTGCAAGTTACAAGTATAAGAGTGGAATTAATAGAAACTGAAGGGATATGCACATTCAATACTCCACTTTTCATCCTCAAATTTATCAGTATGGGAGGATTCTCAAATAAATGCATGAAAATTGTAATTCTTGCAAAGGAATGTGTAGAAACTGACAGTATATGAAGGTCCCTGGCTATTGGTTAAGCTTCATTATATCCTAATTTGTATGTTTAAGGCTAGCAACAAGACTACCACCCACTAATGATTACACAGTTACACAAACTCTATTCAACTATAAATAGTTCACTGCATAATAGGGTTTCACAAACTCTATTCAATGCTAGAGCTAACCTACTGAATCAACTACAAATAGTTCTTCGCAGCATCCAAAAAGACAGAACTAAACCCCAACTTGAACATAGGCATGCTTTACTACAAAAAGCCCTAATTTCACAAATATTAATTTCAAATTAGGGAAAAGTTATTTATCAAATTAAACCTTTTGAGCATCACAATCGCTCAAAACTAATGAAACCCATAATCAATTGTTACTCAATCATGTAATTATACAAACATAAATTTCAATTAGGGCAAAAAAATTATTTTTAAAGCAAACAGTACCTGATAGAGATTCAAGAAGAAACAAGGTGGTGGTGATAATTCTTGTGTTCGCGGTGGTGGTTATGGTGTGCTCTGTAACATCTGAAAGAGAAGAGTAGAAATGAACTGAAAGAGAAGAATCGATGAACTGAAAGAGAAGAATCGATGAACTGAAAGAGAAGAGTAGAAAATAGAAATGTATGATGTATCTGTTTAGAATAGAGTGGATGAAGTTTAGAATAAAAATGGCGGGTGGGCAGGGCGGGTCGGGTGAGAGGAGTTATTACCCGCACCCGACCCGCTAAAAGACGGGTATAAAAAAAATCACCCGCACCCGACCCGTTCATCGGCGGGCCGGGTACGGGTCGGGTAAAATTGGGCGGGTGCGGGTCGGGTTGACAGGTTGGGTCGGGTTTGTGCATCCATACCAGCAACCACAACCATCCCAAACACCATCCAAGAAGTCATCACCATAAAAATCAGCAACCAACACCGAGCACTATTGGGATTCGTAACCTGGCACATATGGCTGGCAAGGAACTGGAAAGTCTACAAAAATACAACACAAACACCACAAAAAGTCTTCCAGGTTTCCTTGCTAATAAACCACGAATAACAATAGGCGCAATGCCATCTCAGCCCAATATTACCAAATGCACCACCAATACAATAACACCCCAACCACAGAACACCATACACGGTTCTTGTCTACTGGGAACCCCCACTACCAGGTTGGATCAAAATCAACATTGATCCTGCAATCAAAGGACATCCGGGACCAGTAGGTGGAGGCATCATCTGTCGCAACTCAGAGGGCAGAGTTCTACACGCAATGGCGGCACCACTAGGCATCACAACAACTACCACTGCAGAAACCTAGGGTCTTCTACTCGCAACAAAGACAGTCGTTCAACTACAGTGGTTTAAAGTTTGGTTCGAGGTTGATTCTAAGGCACTCATCCAACTACTACAACAACAACAATCAGCGACACCTTGATATTTAAATGCAATGCTACAAGATATCAAACATCTATTTCAACAGTTCCAATATATCAGGATCATCCACACCCACAAAGAAGGAAACCAAACTGCCGACAACCTGACAAATAAAACAGTCAAAAATCTACTGACAAATCCAACATCGGCTACAACAATAATATGGGACAATACATATCCTATATTTTTTAACCGGATTGTAATAGATGATAGTAATACAATACCAACTACAACTATAAGGACCGTATATTGCACTAGCTAATTTTTAATAAAATAACATTACTTTTTTAAGGGATAAAAAAACGTTTAATCGAATTTTAACTTTTTACAAATGTATATTTGACGTTACATATATTTATTGAATTCCGAATCGCTAACGATGCACCAGAGTAAACTTCTAGGCATGTCGCTGATTATCCACACAATTAGACCACCCAAACTATAATTTTGTCATGGGCAATTTTTTTCTCGTAGAAAAGGTAAATATATTGGCACGCAAATCAACGCTAAATCCAAAATCAGCATCTGACATCTGAGTTTAACCGTTCTCGAGATACTATCAGGCTATGTAGGCCAACAACCTTTATTTAAGACCTCTGAATTTACCTTAATACCCAAATAACACACGTTCATAACGCTCGTGGAACCATCTGATGCACCCAATAAGTCTCTGCAACTCTCACACGAGATTTCAGGTTCTTCGTCATCACACAAAAGAAAACCTATAATCCCGACTAATTTTCTCCGAGAACGATGAAGAAAGAGAGGGATTTTCTAACCCACTTAGAGATTTACTTAGCAAAAAGAGATGGAATTGATAAACTTCTTAAAATCTCAAGGTACGCTTCAAAATTCATTCTAGCATCATCAGTCATTCCTGAAGCCCTAATTTTAAATCAACGCCTCAAAAGTTTCGAATCAAGTGTTGGTGTCAGTCGAAAAGCTTTTCGATTAGGAAAATTCATTCAAGATTTAAATTCTTTAAGAAACTCAAATCTAGATTCAAATGAAGAAAAGGTTTTATCAATGATAGCTTATGGAGGTGAAGGTTTATATTATTTTGTTGAACAATTTATCTGGTTAACAAAGTCAGGTTTAATTGATTCAAAGTATGCGTATAGGTTACAAAAGATTAGTGCTTGGGCTGAATTTATAGGTTATTTTGGTAGTATTAGTTTAAAAATTAGGGATTTGAAAGTGATAATAGAATGGGAAACGCGTTTTAAATCTAGTATTGAGATAGCTATGTTGAGAGGAGATGCGTTTGTTGAGGAAATGAAAGAAGTGAAAAAAGTGGAAGAGAAGAAGTTGATGAAGAAACTTTCAATTGTTCAAGATTTTGCTGATGGATTAATGGCTTTATCGGATATTCGAGATGGAAAAGGATTCATTTCGAACCCACTTTTATTAGCTTCTGCTGGTCTTTTATCTGCTTTAATTAGTACTCATAAAAACTGGGTTTCTTGCTGATGAAAATTGAAGCTAATAAAGGTAAGATCAGATCAATGCAACCACTAATAGAATTCATAGCAGCAAATATGTAAGAGAGAATTTATACTCTTTCCATGAACCCATTTGAAGCTTTAAGTCTGTAGTTTGGGTTCACTTATGTTTGTTTTTTTTCTACTTGCAAATAAGATGCTGAATTGCTGATCAATAAAAATAACTCCCACAACGTCTGCAGACATTGTTATCATCAAGCTTTATTTGGATTCACCTATGTTACACATTCTGTTTACATTCAAATTGAATTAAGAATTTGTTGTATGTTTAATGTCGAGGTCACTTTATCATGTTGTTATATGTTACATCTCCCGATCCCTGAATTTAACCAAGTTGGGGACACTTTTTCGTCTCCGTCTCTGGCGACAATGCAGTATAAGTGGCCATCTGAGGTTACCGAGAACTCCACATGTGTCGATTGAAAATATTTGGAGTCACCTTTGCTGCCCTTGTCAAAAAAAAGTCCCATCTCCGACTCTGGCCATAATGCACTATGTGGCAATCTGAGGTTACTGAGAGCTCCATAAGTGGCAATTGAAAATGGCCATAATGCACTATAAGTGGCAATCTGAGGTTACTGAGACCTCCATAAGTGGCAATTGAAAAAATTTGGAGTCACCTTTGATGCCGTTGTCAAAAGCAAAAAGACATCTGGGGAAATTCGTCAAAAGCAAAAAGACATCTGCGGAAATCCGAGAATTGAACTCGGAACCTCTTGCACCCTAAGCGAGAATCCCTTTGGTTGACATATGCTACCTATTGTAATTTCCATTTTTAAACCAAGGTTCATTTAAAGATGCACTCAAAACTCAAAAAAAATAGTACGCCTATGTCCCTACAGTGAATATAACCGATGTAGTAGAAGGCAGCAGTTGTTCTTTGTACTGGCAAAGATGTGGTAACTGTTCAGAACTTTAGGTACAACCACCACCAGACAAGCCTGGATTCCGAAGGCAGCAATCGTTTTTCATGCAAACCAAACCTTTGCTGGTCATTTCTTGGTTCAGTTTAAACTGCAAACTGAACTGCAATCAAGGTCTCAACAACATTCAATAACCAGGAGTCCATATATGGGAAATACGTTTTCTTTTCTTTGACCGCAACATACTAAATCCATCATAAAGGCAATTTAACCTGGCGAATTTGAGGGCGACCAAAAACTAATTAGGGGCGACTAATAAAACAAGGTCATTTTGAAGTAATCTCAATACATCCCTTATCCATATATTTTTTATAATGGCTGATCTACCCCTTGTTTAATTAGTTAATTAATTTGGTTATAGTTAGTGTTAGATGATGTATTTGAGTTATAGTTTTGGAATAGAAATTGAGAGTGTGTTAGAGAAGAAGAAGAAGAAGAAGAAGAAGAAGAAGAAGGAGGAGAAGAAGAAGAATTTTTTGGAAATCAGATTTTATCTAAATTCAATCACAAACATGGATGGGTATGAGGAAGAAGGTGAGATTGAACATGAAGAACATAATATTGAAGGTTCAAATACGTTTAGAGACGACGATTTGGGTTATTTGTTGGATGATCCAAATTTTGGTGTGGAAGAAAACCTAGACGATGAATCACATCAAAATGAAGATAATAATGCATCAAACAATCAGGTATTGTGTTAAGAAGCTCAAAATTGTATGCATTTAATGCCATGGACGTCCCATAATCGGTAGTTTATGGTACTCCATAAACTACCAATTATATGTTTGTTCCAAAATAATTGAACAATCGGTAGTCTCGTAAAGTTTACTACCTACCGATTATACAAAATCTCCAAATTGTTTTTTTTTTTGAATTTATTTTTACATAATCGGTAGCTTAGGAAAACTTATTGACTACCGATCATATTATTCGCCCCAAATTGAATTTTTTGGAATTTCTGTTTGCATAATCGGTAGTTTAGGAGAACTTATTATCTACCGATTGTGTTAGTCGCCCTAAAGCTGAATTTCTCCAAACCTACAAAGATATCATTTTCCAAACTTTATAATCAGTAGTTAATGTCATATAGTTACCTACCGATTGTATTATAATCGGTAGTGGTGTAACACAATAAACCTCTGATTAAACGTGTACATGACTTGACTTGATTTCTTCCTACAATCGGTAGTTTAGGAATACATATTAACTACCGATTGTAGATAATCGGTAGCACGAGAATATTATTAACTACCGATTGTTGGTAATCGGTAGTAAGTGAACGTAATTAACTACCGATTATCATTCTCTAACTCATTGCTATTTTTATTGAATGAGTTAATCATGTTTCATACGAGGGTCCTGATACTTCCCTACACTATGCAAATAATTTGGTACGCTACATACCCACTCTTAACTTGTCCTAAGAATGTATGTTACATGGTTAGGCTTATGATATTTGTTTTGTTATATGCGCATTAAGACATTTGGAAGTAAGGCGGAGGCAAAGGAATGGCTTCTCAACAAGGCAAAAGAGAAGATGTGCGCTGTAGTTCAGAACATTTGCGTGAAAGTTGATCGATTTGAAATGATTTGTGAGAGAGGTGGCGAGCGAAAGAGTCATATGGGAAAGAATTATAAATACGTAAAGAAGACGGAGAGGATATACCGAGGTAATTCAAAGAAGATTGGATGCCCATTTAAGATTATCTTCCATAAGCCCGAAGGTAAGAAAGGAAAAGTATGGAAGAATTTTAGAGTTGCTAATGGTCGTCATAACCACGAAGATCCGGAAAATCTTGTTGGGCACGTAATGGTTGCCAAGTTAAAACCAAAGGAAACGGAGACGGTGAAGTCTATGAGTACCGTAGTGAAAGGGAGAGTGCAATCTTATCAAAGATAAAGACGGACGACCCCAACAACTTGTCTTCGTTGTCTACAATTTATTCGGCACTAACAACGATCAAAAGGACGAAATGGGATGGTCGAATGGTTATGCAACAATCAGAGTGGTTAGCCGAGAAACACAAATTACACGTTGAGAAAAGAATAAAGGGATAGTAAGGTGATTCGTATTTTCTTGGCACATCCGAAGATGATCCAATTGGATCAATGCTTTCATCAATTTTTTTTGATAGATACTACTTACAAGACAAACAGGTACAACATGCCGTTGTTGAACATCGCTTGCCACACTTCGGACAAATGCACATTTACGGTGGCTTGGGGTTTAATGGTGCTGAGAACGATGTGAGTTTCATTTGGATGTTGCAAACATTAAGGTCGATTCATAATGACGAGCATTTTCCAAGGGTTATTGTAACGGATAACGATACAGCCTTGATGAATGCAATAAAGGTAGTGTTTCCGGAAGCCCAGAATTTGCTTTGTACGTGGCACATTCAATGCAACATCAAATCCAATTGCGGACATCATATCCAAGCTAAAAAACGAAACAAAGGTACCAAGAGGTCAAGGAAGAGGATAAACGTATTAGTAAACTAATCGTGGAAGAACGAGAAGAAGAGAAAAAGTTGGCCGATGTAAAGTGGGTCGAGGATGGAATAAAGTGGTCTTTATTTCTAAAAGCATGAGATAAGATAGTTTGGTCGATGACGGAGGAAGTTTATGAATACAACTAGAAGAACTTTGAGGATGAATGGGGCAAGAACTATCCCAAACCAGTTAAGTATTGCAAATCACAATGGTTGGGACCGCATAAGGATAAGTTTATATGAATATCGGAACTTCAAGAACGAGGCAACAAGCATTGCAGAGGGGTCCCATGGCCGATTAAAGAAAATACTAGTCGGTAACCAAAATGGGGTCGTGTCGGTCCAAGAAGCAATCCATGAGTTCACCAATCGTGACCTCACTAAGATTTATGGTTCAATGGAAAAAAGTCGGCATAGATTCCCTTTGGAACATTTAAAACATAAAAATCTTCTAAGGGGTATAGTTTACAAAGTTTCTTGGTGGGCAATAAATTTCATGATAAAACAATTGGAGTTGTACAGAGATCACGATGATGAGACTACGGTTTGCAACTGCAAGACGATGATAGGTATTGGACTCCCGTGTCGTCATATGCTTGGAAGGTATATTGAAGTGATTGACATTAATGATATTCATACCTTTTGGAAGAAATTAACTTTCACTCCAAGCACCCCGACGATTGATGGTGCGTCGTTCGTGGAAACGGAAATATTTGCACAAATACTCGAGCGTTACTCTACGTCAAATGGGGCACAAAAGCAAATATTGATGCACTATTTAGAGGAATCCCTTCACCCCTGTCAAAAGGTTGTTCAGCAACAATTAAAAGGAAAGGCGATGGGTAGGCCGAATACCGAAAAGTCGAGGTCAATTCAAAGAAAATAGTTGAAGGAATGGTTATCTAGTCATCATGACCTTTCTAGGCATGAACATATTGAAGCTGAGTATGAAGATTTGCCGGCTCCATCGAAAAGGGGTCGTCCAAGGAAGAATCAAGGTGGACCAAGATCACGACAAGTCAAAGCTAAGGTCTCTATGATTCCTTCCTAACTAAGTCAAACCCAATCTATACACGATGAGTATTTGGAACAACTCCCTCTACTCATTATACCATTTGTTTTGTCCACCGACGATGTCGATGGGGATGGCAATTGTGGTTTCAACATTGCTTTGAAACAAATATGAGACTTTAGTGAGGCGGTTACCGAGAATATCACCCAATGACAATATTTAAGAAATAAGATGTTCGCACAATTATTGGAGGATAAAGAATTTTATATTGAAATGATGAGGGGAGGAGATAAACATGGCAGAGAACAAGAGTTCAAAGAGTTATATACTCGTGTAAAATGCCGAAACGGATTGGAGGTGGTCGGATCCAGGTATTGGATTGTAAATGCCGATATATGGGTATCTTTTAGCGGATGTATTGAACTGCGTGGTACATTTTTTCTATCCTCCTTCATCAGGATTTAGTGTCACATTTACACCCACAAGGAAGGTGTGTGATGAGTCGGTCAAGGATAGATGAATCATTATGGATTTTGTTAATTGCAATCATTTTATCGGTTTAAGTTTAACAGATGATTTTCCATTACCTCCATTGACTAGGTGGTCGGATTACTTCCCAACTAACCATTGTAAGGAGTGGTTGAAGCAATACGAGTCCAGCATGAAGCGTTGGGATCGTTTAACAAGCTCAGTAAAGAACGTAATTGCTTTGAACTAGGATGGTGAATAGTTGATTTTGAATATATATTTTGAACATAAATGTATACAAAAAAAATATTAATGCAATGTTTTGTGATCGCTAACAAAAAAAAAATTATTTTTTGCATGCATTTATTTCCATGGACGTATGATAATCGGTAGATAATGGAGTAATATATCTACCGATTCCACCGTAATCGGTAGTTTAAATTTTTACAAACTACTGATTATGAAAGTTGTCCAAAATTAGAAATCGTAATTTTTTCAAAATTCCTGAACACTCATAATCGGTAGTTTAAATTTTTCTTAAACTACCGATTATCATAAGTAGCCCCAAATTGGAAATCGATTTTTTTAAAAAAAATTCAACATTTTGTACAAACACAATCGGTAGTTTAAATTTTTCTTAAACTACCGATTATCATAAGTAGTCCCAAATTGGAAATCGAATTTTTTAAAAAAAATTCAACATTTTGTACCAGCACAATCGGTAGTTTAAATTTTTCTTAAACAACCGATTATCATAAGTAGCCCCAAATTAGAAATCGAATTTTTTAAAAAAATTTCAACATTTTGTATAAGCACAATCGGTAGTTTAAGAAATTTCTTAAACTACCGATTAACATAAGTAGCCCCAAATTGGAAATCGATTTTTTTAAAAAAATTGGAAATCGATTTTTTTTTTTTTAAAATCAACATTTTGTACAAGCTTAATCGGTAGTTTAAGAAATTCTTAAACTACCGATTATCATAAGTAGCCCCAAATTGGAAATCGATTTTCTTAAAAAAAATTCAACATTTTGTACAAGCAAAATCGGTAGTTTAAGAATTCTTAAACTACCGATTGTGCTTGTAACTAACCCAACGACTTTTTTTTTTGAAAAACTAGTCGTTGGTATTAAACACTATAAAAGGAAACTATCCCTTTCAAGGCGATTCTCATTCTCACATATCCCTTTCATTCCCAATCTCCCCTATCCCTTTCAATCTCATTCTCATTCTCACATATCCCTTTCATTCCCAATCTCCCCTATCCCTTTCAATCTCATTTTCATTCTCATTTTCATTTTCCAACTCATTCTCACCCGACCCTTTGAAGCACTACATATGGTAACTCCATACACTACTGACGAAGATGTTGCCATTGTTAGATCGTGGGTTACGATCACAACTCACGAGTACGAAAGAGCGTACATTATCCAAAATAACGAACCCGTTAATGAAGATTGGATGGTGGATCAGACATCTGATTCTTGGTGGAAGCGTTTGTTTAAGATTTTTGTGGGATTAGACGGAAATCAAAATTGTAGGACGTTCAAAGTCATTAAGAAAAGGTTTGAGAAGTTGTTTCGACGATTGGAAGCTTTGAAACAGGAAATGAAAGTTGTAAAAGAAGCTCATACCACCGCATCTAGTGTGACAAGAGTAAGTGTGTCAATTAATAAGTCGTTCATTAAAAAGAGTTTTCAAACATACAAACTTATAATTGATTTGTTTTTTTCAGTGGGTGATGACTCTCGCCAAATATGAAACTATCCATGGGAAGACGTTTATGCATGAGGATTGCTATCGCATTTTGGAAGAAAATACCTTGTACCATTTCAACCTATATGCTTAAGTATTTAAGTGTAATCTAATGATTTATTGTATTTCATTTCCTTTAATGTTACGCGATGTATGCCTTTTTGCTTCAATGAAATGATTTTACGTTCAACTGTTTTACAAAAGCAATTAACTAATCAGTACAAGACACCGTTTAATCAGTACATAATCGGTAGATAAAGTACATTAAACTCACCCAATTGTTCATAATCGGTAGTTAAAAAAACAACGTAACTACCGATTGTGAATAATCGGTAGTCTAAAAATCAACTTAACTACCGATTGTGCATAATCGGTAGCTCGGGCTCTACATAATCTACCGATTGTGCATAAAAAATGGAACAGAAAAGACTGTGGACACACGTATAATCGGTAGTTACATAAAAAAATTAACCACCGATTCTGACTAAATTTGGGTACATGAATATAATCGGTAGTTTATGACCAAATTATAACCTAAACATAACTACCGATTGTGCATGATGTTCATGAGCAATGAAGAACACTAACATAATCGGTAGTTTAATACAACCACAAAGAGCAATAGACCATTTCTCAAACATGGGATTTTGATAATTATTAGTGAAATATTTTTTGGTAATTATTTGATTAGTGAAAGGGTATTTTAGTATTTTTACATACCCTTAGTCACATCCATAGGACCGGGTTAAAAAAGTCGCCCCTAATTAGTGTTTGGTCGCCCTCAAATTAGGGGAAAAAAACATATTTCTCAACCTTTTTTAAGTCATCCAAAGAATTGTATTATCAGAAATCAAAGAACACAACACAATATTCACTATTATTTATCAAGAAATCTGTGAAACGTAAGAATTCCAGTCCATATACAACAATGTGAACAAATAATGGGTGCAAAATCAGTATGAATGAAAGAAGAAACAAAACAAATGGTGAAACAAAAACAAAATGTTGTATGATCACTCTGAAAAACTAAAACACATCAAATGCTGAGGACCAATCACAAATAGAGACAAATTGCTCTTTCAGTAAAGCAATGGGCAAGAAAATCAATGTAAATTTATATTATATTTAACCGAAGATCTCAAGCTCGGACCAGCCTTTTGACCACGGCAGCCATGTATTGTCCTTGATGTTCTGCGAGTGCCAGTTCTGTCTCACTAGGCTCTCTCGTGCCATCACCTGCAAAAACTCCAGCACCATATGGAGAACCCCCTCTAATAGAATCCATCTTGAACATTCCTGCTCCAAATGTGTAGCCAATGGGAACAAATAGCATTCCATGGTGCACTAATTGGGTAATCGCTGTCCAACTGTGTGACAGAGAGAGCAAGAATAAATGGAGGGCTGATAATTAACTAGTAACAAGCTAATTGACAAATTTATCACAAAACACTATACTCAACCTAATTATTGAAGTCCAAGTACGAAAACATTGACAGATATACAATATCTACTGTGTTTAGGTCCACCACTTCTTCACTTAAGAAAGCTATGCTAAGTTTTGCAAATTCGACGAAACTCACATACAAGGATCCATGCCATTCAAATAGTGATATGTGGTTCCTCTCATCTCACTCCAAGCTATCATGTTGCTTCACATTAACCAATTGTAAAAGAATGTTGGCTTCCTAAATTAACTTGTTAGTTAAATCCTTCAAACCTGCGGTAGATATCTATATCCATCTTCTGGAGCCGAATCAGCAAGAGGGCGCGATTGAAAGATGCAGATATATACAATGAAAACACAAAATGCGTTGCAAAACTAAAAACTTGCAGCCATTTTGATTAATTTAATGGCGCAAAACAGGAAAAGTATTCAAGAACTTAGGATTCTGGAGAGATTGATGGATGGATGGTCTCCATAATGCAAAAGTTGCAGGCAAAAAGGGATACACCGGAGTAGGTGTTCGGGAAGAAAGAGACGCGCTTGTGTAGGTGTTCAGAAAAAAAGAGGTTTGCTTGAGTTGCTTGCATTTACAGGAGCAAAATTTGCTCTCTCTCTTATCCAACTTGAGGAGAAGTTTAAAACTACCTCCGGTGTCACATTTTCCACTCTCCTCTGCCTGGCAATCATAGTTGTAAGGAAAGTTCTTTCCACCAAGGAGCTATTAGCCAAGTAGTTTTAAGGAACCCGACCAACACACTACCAATTTCATAATTCAAGACTCAGATGTTCTTTCGTTTCGACTAGTAAATGCTAAGATCCACTTGTAAGTTGTAGCAGTACAAGGTGACCTACACAACAGGGTACAACCCTATCCTCTAACAGCTCAATTGGATCACTGACAAGCGAAATCCTTTTGCAGCTAAGTCTTCATCTTCTCTATCAGATAGTCACCCTAAAGTTTTTGTTTACAAACCATAAGGTGCATAAATCATTATTGGATTAGGCACTGAGTATCTACAAGTTCCATGATATGTCAAGTAAATTCCCCAAGTGACGAATAGGTTGAATGCAGTATGACACTATAGACCTAAGCATTGCAGAAACTCTCTGAGCCAATCCCCTTAATGTTTCATTTTACTAGCCAAATTCATTGTCTCTTTTAGACATTAAGTTTCTACTCACTTTTCAATATTAAAGCATCAAAAACCCATCAACGAGTACTGTGAATGTAATACACATGATAACATAAAAGTAAGCAATTGGATACATTATTACCATAGCTTGAACTAATGTTTGGCAAGGGCAAAGCAAAACTGCTCAATATCAATCTTTTATTAGTGCAGGGTAGCAAAGAGTAAACTTACACAGTGGTTTCTTGCCCTCCACCTTGTGTACCAGTACTCACAAAGAAACCAGCCGGTTTTCCAGCCAACTTCTGTTCCTTCCATAATCCTCCGGTTGAATCGAAAAACGCTTTCATTTGTGCTGACATACTCCCATACCTCGTTGGAAACCCAAACAATATAGCATCAGCCTTTACCAATTCTGCAGCAGTAATCACTGGGATTTCCTCATCTAATAAAGGAACCTTCATCTGTTCCAAAACATCTTGTAAAAGCGTCTCAGGAACACGATACAAAATGCCCTCAACACCATCAATTCCATCAACTCCTTTTTTCATTCTTTTTGCCATTCCTTCAACATGACCATACATTGAATGAAATACAATAAAAATCTTCAAATTTTCATTTTGTGTTGATGATCTTACTTCTTCAAATGAACCACTAAATGTAGTATTATCATTTTGTTCAACTGGTATTAATCCAGCAACACCTCTTGGTGTTGGTGGTTCATTGTTTGGTACACCCAATGGTGCTCTACTCTTACTTGGTACACAACCTCCTCCCTTTCCCATATCTCTCTCTCTATATATATTACTACTACATCAATAAAAGTCTATAGTACCTGTTCTTTTCAGGATCTTGACTTCAACGGCGGAGATTCCTCCACTAATCAGCTTCGCCCCTTCTATAATTGTCCAAGAACACTTCCTTTGAGCTGAATTTTCCAGAAAAAAGTTGTCATTGAGTTAAAATTAAGAAGAAACACACATTAGGGTTTTGCTTTGGTCTGCTGTGATTTGACCTAAAATGGTTCAAATTAGCATGAGTTGCTGTTGGTCTATGATTCAGAATATATGATGAGGTTTTTAACTTTATTTGCAGGTTTTTCTAAGTTAGAGTTTGACTGATCAGCATGTCTTCGAAATATTCTAATATGCGCCCAGTGCGTAATTAACAAAAGACAACGAAAAATTATGAATTAATATTTCATCTTTTGGAATTAGATATACCACCTTTTTTGCCAGCGAATTTGCACGTTCATTCCCGGTTGGATTTTGACGTGGTGTGCCACTGTAACAAACATATGTTTAGGGCAACCCCTGTGTAGGAAAAAATTATCCATAACTTGGGGTGGTGTGCTAGTTAGATTAAAAAGTGTGAGGAAATTTTATCATCCAATCCTTTGTGAAGTCGAGAAGGAATCATTTAAATTTAAAACCCTCGAATAGTAGTTTACATATTCATACGGGGTTTTTCATATAAGAAAAAAATAGGGTTATTACAAATTATCCAATTCAAAAACTTCATATTTATTATATTTTTATAATGGTTAATTTAATTAGTTAATTGAATTAATAATAATTAGTCTAAAATAATATTATATTTAATCAAATCAAATTATGTTTTTATATGTTTTGTTTTGGTGGGAAGAAAAATTAGAAGAAGAAGATAGAATTTTTTGGATATTTCTGAAAAACCTTAGAATTTGATTTAATCAACCAAAATGAGTGATTCTAGTGAGAAATTTAAGGTGGGTGAATCCTTTTATAACTCTAACTTAAACTCTTGGCCTTTTTATTGCTCAAAATTGATCAAAGTACGTAAAAAATGAAGATTTTTTTGTGATTCAGGCTAGTTTACGGTTGGGAATTAATCTTGAGCCCAACCGTAAGACTTATTTACGGTTAGATGTTCATCCTAACCTAACCGTAACCGGACATCAATGGCGGGAAACTCAACCGTAACATTTTTACGGTTGAGTTTTTAGCATCGAACCCAACCATAACTTCTTATGTGCATGGGTATTTATTGCACCATCTATGGTTGGGTTCCGCAAAAAAAAATTCAAATGTAAAGAAATTTTACGGTTGGGTTAAACCAATCGAACCCAATTGTAAATCAGTTTACGATTGGATTTTGACTTTGAACCCAAACGTAAAATTATTTACGGTTCAAAATAGCCAAACGTAAAAAAACCAAAAAAAAAATATGGAGCTATCAGGGAAATTTACGGTTGGAAAATTATTATCGAATTCAAATGTAAATTGAATTACGGTTCAAAAAACCCAAACATATAAAATCAATCAATTTTTTGCTCTAAGTGAATTTTGCGGTTGGAAATTGAGAATCGAAACCAACTGTAAAATGTCATCTTCATCTTCTATTTGTAAATTTACGGTTGGAAATCTTAAAAACCTACACGTAAAATTAAACCTAACCTAGTTACGTTTAGGTTCCCAACCGTAAGTTCTTCAATCCATGGTTTTACGTTTGGGTTTTGAACAAAAGCCAACCGTAAAACATTCTGGAAACCTTTTTTTTAAATCAATCATTCTAGCATATTACAGTCACAAAAATGAAAAAAATAACATGGGTTAGGTAAATCGACGATTATAAATTTGTCGAACCGACGATTAATCGAAGACGGTGAATTCAATGGAGAAGAAAATGGGGAGAAGAAGAAGATACAGATTGGGAGAAGGAGTTAAATGGTTTTGAAAATGAATTAGATAGTTAGGGTTTTGTTTTATTGTTTAGGTTTTAATAGATTGAAGGGTAAATTGGACTTTTAATAAATTGAAGGGTAATGTAGACATTTGCTATTTTAATAAGATATCTCCTATCCTACTATTTAGTCACCCTGAAACCTTGAAAAGACCCTCTATTGAAACCCTAATCCCTTATATGAGGGTTCTAAATTTAAAGGGGTTGCTCTAGAAAATTCCATCATAATGACCCGATGTTTTTTTCCCCTTTTTAGATCATTGAATGACTTGACGTAATAAAAGTTTTACTTTAAAAAACTTATTAAGTTTTTTATCAAATGTTTATTTAGAATTCCATAGTTAATTAAATTATCATATATTTCTGATCATCCCTATTCATAGAAATTCTCTTTGTTGGATGTTTTAACATCCATACCATAGGAGTTACCCATATAACAAATGGTTCTGGACAAACCGTGTAATGCAAACTCCTCCAAAACTGCTTACATAAACTCCAAAAAACCATTGGGTTTATAAATTATAATAATTGGCTCTCCACGTTCAGATGTGACATAATTCTACAGGTTGTTTGCTTTTTCTAAATCTAACAACTAGTCCAAATTTGACTTATTATGTTTTACTCAAAAATCATAAAATAATAAGGTTATAACTAACTTTAAAATTTAATCAGATATGTGCCAACAAGTCTGGTATTGTACCTGACTCAAATACCTATGAGTCACGTGTATAAAGTGAGCCAAACGAATCAGGCCTCGAGCTAGATATCAGAAAAATAAAAATCATACAATCTGCCATCTGACTTGATCCGATTCAGACTTTAAATCAAACACAGATCCTGAATCATATCTAAACAAATAAGGTGTTAAAATCATCGAATTTGATCTAAACAAATAAGGTGTCAGCCATCGTTACTTGATTTTATAAAGGACCAAAAACATATAAGTTTATATTTTACTCCGTTAATAAAAAAAGACAAAAATTATGTAAAACTGGGTACATAAAAACGACAAAAAACCAGAATATAGACGCTCGAAGACACAATACATGACTGTGACTGTTAAAACGTATGTGAAACCGTTTTTCATGACTATTTCTTAAACCTTGCTTAAAAGAAAATACGTAATTTTAGTCCACAAACTATTGATCCAATGGCTACTGATGAATGAGCCTTAGATGAAATGGATAAGATATAACTTAGAGCATCTCCAATAGTTATAAAGTATCTTTCTTTTTTATGCCACACAAGATTTTAAAGGTCCAATTAAAAAAAATTATACCTACAAAATATGATTGGTGACATGGACTGTAATTTTCTTTTTAATCTAGACTTTCGATTTAAATCATTCTTTATACTATTTTTTAAATTTTTATAAAAATAAAATAGACTAAACTCTAACAACAACCAAGTCTTTAATTCCAAACAAGTTAGAATAGGCTAGAAATGGAACCCATGTTAAAAGCAGAAAAATAAAATAAACTCTAAAAAGAAAAGTAATGCTACCAACACTGCTAATAATAGCCCAGATATTAATTATACTAATAAATTCTAGGGGTCAAAGTCATAAGCTCTAAGTCCTTGATCCCGGATCTCTAAACAGAGTCTTAGCCTTTAATGTTACCATTAATGAAATCTTAACCAAACTCCCTATGTCATGGTTCTGGTACGTGGATCGCTAACTTTCATACATTTTTGTTTGAAACTAGCTATTTGGACACATTCCATTCCTTTAAGTTTTTTATCACCGCCTTTTTCCATGTCAATCTTGGTCGACCTGTCTCTGTGTTTACAAACGGGTTATGATACTAGTGCGCATTGGTCCCTCCTGAGATCTCCGTCGGAATTGCTCAAACCATCTCAGTTAGTGTTGAATAAGATTCTCCTCGGTCTGCGCCGCAACAAGTTTATCGTACATATCATCATTTTTAATTCCGTCATGTCTACTATGTGACAACTCCACTGCAACATACACATCCATGCTACACTTATCTTTTGAACCCTAAACTCTGATAAAAATGAAAATCAGTTTTCTTCCTTACCCATATATGAAATTCTAGAATTAAGGTCCTACGCTACTGTAGATGGTTTATGAGCTAAAAGTTCTTATTTTTTTCCATATGCGTAAATCCTTAAAAATAAAAGTCTAAATAAGACATTCGTAAAAGATTTTTTAACACCTACTATTAGAGATGTTTTTAGGGTGAGGAAAAATCAAGGGTGGAAATTAGGCAGGTTGGGTCGGGTTTAAGCCCAGCTCAAGCCCAACTCGAAGAATTTATATGAATCTGAGCCTATACCTAACCTAGCCTGGCCTCGGGTTTAAAATTTATGCACTATGCTCGAGCCTATAAAGTTCGGGTTCTTCTGATCGTGATCAGGTTCTTAATTAAAAAAAAACAAAATGTTAAGTTTTTATTTTTTGTTTTACATCATGTGAAGTATTGTAGTTTTATTAAAATATTAACACATTATTTTCCTTTTATTTGGTTTCAGAATAAAAGAACTGATGTGAAACATCTACTAGCCTAAGGATTTATATTTTTTAATTATTAATTATTATTATTTTAGGTATTTGTTATTTTTAAAATTTATTTATTTGTAGAATTATTTAGATTGAAAGTTAGGGTCCCTAAAGTTTTCTTAGAACTAGAGTTTAAGTCTTTCCTATAAAAGGAGATAAGTTTACTATAGTTTTATACCACATTAAAATTATTCAATCAAAACAAGAGTTAATTTCAAGTTATCCTTATTTTCTACCATATTTCCAATATTCCACGATTTCGTTCTCCGTTAAGTGGCAGCAAGAGCCTGTCTTTTTTTTTCTTTCGTCTCTTCTACCTATAAAGATCTCCGTATCTTTTCGTCTGATCTATCAATTTAATTTTAGTTTATCAAAAACAAAAAGAAAGAAAAAAAGAAAAAAAGAAAAAGGGAAAAAAATAATAGTTTGACCGTCAACTTATCTTTACCATGATTAATTTTGACCACGTATTTCGTGAACTTGCGGAATTACAAAAGGAAAATCGTCGACAACTTGAAAAGCGAAGGTTATTTTTTGGATCAATTGGATTGGTCACAGCTCGATACCCTTCACGTGGTTACTCCTCCAATGATACAAGCCCCGACACCAACACTTTCTTCACTGATGATGCATACAATGGATAACTTGAAAGCCTCTAGAAGTTCTGTCGCGCGAGATCTCCTTACTTCACTTCTGCTTGTTCGCGATCTCCTATAATCTATTTCCATAGGACGGGTAGAGACTACAGCGTCAACCTTTGATATCGAAGAGCCACAAGGGCCAAAGCACAACCAGCCTACCCATCATCAATAGAATCATAATTAATACCTTATGATAGACACATTTTTGTGTCTGATTTGTCCCAAATTCTTTATTTTGATAGTGTTCGATTCTGTACTAATTGTGTTAAAGAATAAATACTTGTGGGAAAAGTGGCTGAAAAAGTGTTAAAGACACCTGAAAAATTACTAAAGGCGCCCATCAAAATTGATAAAGGCACCCAACTATTTGATATAGGCACCTACTATTCAAATCAAAAATAAGAATTGGCGGGAAACTTTTTTCTCTTTCTCGGCTATGATATGATGAGAGTATCTGTGAGAATTCTTGGGCTTTATAACAAGAAAATTTTCTTACCATCTTTGCAAGAGTTTATACAAGCTAGGAAACTCGAAAAAAATCAACCAAATCTCGTGAGTATTTTTCTCTCGAAGGAAACAGATGAAGAAAAAGAGAAAGAAATATTGTATCGATCTTCCTGTGTAATATGGAGATAATATCTCCTTAAATATTTGGCAATAAGAATATCACCTCGAGCTATTCAAGGAAAAACAAAATAAAGTTTGGAAGTAAAATCAGGTTCGAGAGGAAACGATAATCCGTGCCAAGATTTGTTTCAATTAAAGATGATATATTTTGGGTTGTTGAGGTTATAAATAGAGTTGGGAGAGGTCACATAGGGGGATGGAGAGTTTGGGTGGATCTCAGAAGGCCAACAGAGCGAAGAAAAATCATTCCAGGAAAAATTATGCTGCTGCTGCTGAAGAAGAAGACGAAGAACAGAGATAAGGCGACGGTTTCTTCAACCATTCTGCCACGGTTTCTTCAACGAATTTGCAACGTTTATCCTCGCTTTGCAACATTTGTCTTCAAGCTCAATTACAACAGTTAATCTGTAACGTCCAAAAAACGTTACAGATTCCCTGTTACATTATTTTTAGCTTTTTTTCATCTTTTTAAAACTTTTTGAGCCATTTTCCAATCTTTTGAGAGTCTTTTGAGCATGATGAGCTAAACCCAACCACTGAGGAAGGAGGAATCCATTGTTCCAAGAAAAGTGATATCTTTATATTTTAATTAATTTTTGCAATTCCTTTTATGATTATTTGTTTTGATTAAAAATTGATTTAAGGATTTTTACTACGTAGTTGTGATTTCTTTTGATAGAGCGTGCTTAGCCTAGGGTTGTTGATATTCTATACTTTCGATTTACAATTGTTACTTTGAAAATCTACTTTTTTAACATATTAGAATCACTTTAAACGTAAAGAATTGTATGAATATTGATTAGATTGAATCACTTTAATTGGTTAATGGTGAAATCATGAGTCTCAATGCTCTTTTTTATAATCTTGATACTAACTTTGTTTTGATTTTCTAGTTTAATTATTAGAGTTTGAGTCTAAAAATCAAATCTTCACAAGTTCTGAAACAAACCCATTCTTACCACTATTCTAAACCATATCAATTTTTGTTGCCGCCGACGCGGACTTGTTTTTACGTTTAGTTAGTTTAATTAGATTTTTATTTTATTTATTTTATTTTTATTTGTTCTATTTTACGTTTCTTTGGTATTTTTCGTTATATTACATGTTTTGGATCAAAAAGAAATTAGAGCCGAAGATTATATTGATTGACTAAAGACTTGGAGTCAAAGATAAATTTAAGAGAACGGAAAAAAATACAAGATTTTCTTTTAGTTATTTTTTTAATAATTTTGTAGGGTTTTATTTATTTTTATTTTTAGAAAATTGTATTAGGAATTCTTACTGTTTTTGTAATTATTTTAAGTTTTTTTTTTGTTTTTTTGGACTTTGGACTTTTGGACTTTATTATTTTTAAACCCTAGGGAAGGGTAATTAAATATAAACTGCACAGGGAAGGACGACAATTACGATATTGTCTCGGTCCCTCGGGTTTGTACACTGACACAGGAGTCGGTGGCCCGAGTCGACTACAACTGATTCATCCCCCGTCTGGTACGGGAGGTAAGACATGATCAACCCACAAATCCCCTGCAAGTTGGTTTACTGTATTCCTTCGTATGCATATATGTTGAGGAACTTAAATTATTTGGGATTTATAACAAGAAAATTGTCTTACCATCTTTTCAAGAGTTTATACAAGCTAGAAAACTCGAAAAAAATCAACCAAATCTCGTGAGTATTTTTTTCTCGAAGGAAAAAAATGAAAAAAAAAAATATTATCTTGATATTTCTGTTTAATGTGGAGGTAATATCTCCTTAAATATTTGGCAATAAGAATATCACCTCGATTTATTCAAGGAAACACAAAATAAAGTTTGGTAGTAAAATCAGGTTCGAGAGGAAAAACATCAACGAGAATCCCTACCAAGATTTGTTTCATTTAAAGAGGATATTTTTTTGGTTGTTGAGGTTATAAATAGAGTTGGGAGAGGTCATAGAGGGGGGTGGAGAGTTTTTGTGGAGCTCAGAAGGCCAACAGAGCGAAGAAAAATCATTCCATGAAAAATTCTGCTATTGCTGCTCAAGAAGACGAAGAACAGAGATAAGGCGACGGTTTCTTCAACTATTCTGCCACGGTTTATTCAACCGTTTTGCAATGTTTATCTTCACTTTGTAACATTTATCTTCAAGCTCAATTGCAACAGTTAATCTGTAACGTCCAAAAAACGTTACAGATTCCCTGTTACATTACTTTTAGCTTATTTTCATATTTTTAACCTTTTGAGCCATGTACCAATCTTTAGAGAGTCTTTTGAGCATGATGAGCTAAACCCGACCACTAAGGCAATATGAAGCCAATATTCCAAGAAAAATGGTATATTTCTATTTTAGTTGATTTTTGCAATTTTCTTTATGATTATTTGATTTGATTAAAAGTTGATTTAAGGATTTTTATTAAGCAGTTGTGATTTCTTTTGATAGAGCATGCTTAGCCTAGGGTTGTTGATGTTCTATACTTTTGATTTGCAATTGTTACTTTGAAAATATACTTTTGCAACATATTAGAATCACTTTAAACGTAAAGAATTGTATGAATATTGATTAGATTGAATCACTTAATTGGTTAATGATGGAATCCTGAGTCTCAGTGCTTTTTTTTTTTATAATCTTGATACTAACTTTGTTTTGAGTTTTCTAGTTTAATTATTAGAATTTGAGTCTAAAAATCAAATCTTCACAAGTTATGAAACAAAACCATTCTTACCACTATTCTAAACCATATCAATTTTTGGTGCCGCGGACGCGGACGTGTTTTTAGATTTGTTTTTAGGTTTAGTTTTTAGTTTAGTTAGTTTAATTATATTTTAATTTTATTAAATTTTATTTTTATTTTTATTTGTTCTATTTTACGTTTCTTTAGTATTTTTTGTTGTATTACAGGTTTTGGAACAAAAAGAAACTGTAGCCAAAGATTATATTGATTGATTAAAGACTTGGAGTCAAAAATAAATCTAAAAGAACGGAAAAAAGAAGACAAGAATTTTTTTTAGTTATTTTTTTTTAATATTTTTGTTTTTTAGAAAATTGTATTAGGAATTCTTATTAAATTTGTATTTATATTTTAGGTTTTTTTTTTTTTTTGGATTTTGGATTTTGGACTTTTGGACTTTTAAACCTTACAAAAGAGTAATTAAATATAAACTGCACAGGGAAGGACGGCAATTACGATATTGTCTCGTCCCTTCGGGTTTGTACATTAACATAGGAGTGGGTGGCCCGAGTCGACTACAACCGATTCATCCCCTGTTTGGTACGGGAGGTAAGACACGATCAACCCACGAATCCCATGCAAGTGGGTTTACTGTATTCCTTCGTATGCATATATGTTGAGGAACTTAAATTTTTTGGGCTTTATAACAAGAAAATTTTCTTACCATCTTTGCAAGAGTTTATACAAGCTAGGAAACTCGAAAAAATCAACCAAATCTCGTGAGTATTTTTCTCTCGAACGAAACAATTAAAAAACAGAGAAAGAAATATTGTCTTGATGTTTCTGTGTAATGTGGAGGTAATATCTCCTTAAATATTTGGCAATAAGAATGTCACCTCGAGTTGTTCAAGGAAATACAAAATAAAGTTTGGAAGTAAAATCAGGTTCGAGAGGAAAAACATCAACGAGAATCCCTGCCAAGATTTGTTTCAATTAAAGAGGATATATTTTTGGGTTGTTGAGGTTATAAATATAGTTGGGAGAGGTCACAGAGGGGGTGAGAGTTTGGTTGGAGATCAGAAGGCCAACAGAGCGAAGAAAAATCATTCCAGGAAAAATTTATGCTGCTGTTGCTGAAGAAGACGATGAACAAACATAAAGCGACGGTTTCTTGAACTATTCTGCCACGGTTTCTTTAACTGTTTTTCAACGTTTATCTTCATTTTGCAACATTTATCTCCAAGCTCAATTACAACAGTTAATCTAGTTGGCAACTTCAGGAGAAGTTTAAAACTACCTTTCTGAGCATTGCAGAAACTCTCTGAGCTAATCCCCTTAATGTTTCATTTTACTAGCCAAATTCATTGTCTCTTTTAGACATTAAGTTTCTACTCACTTTTCAATATTAAAGCATCAAAAACCCATCAATGAGTATTGTGAATTTAATACACATGATAACATAAAAGTAAGCAATTGGATACATTATTACCATACGCTTGAACTAATGTTTGGCAAGGGCAAAGAAAAACTGCTCAATATCAATCTTTTATTAGTAGTGTTCTGAGCTGACATGGTGAGAGACTCTTCCAAACTCATGATCTTCTTATCTGAAGGGTTCTGAAATTGTGCTGGTCCAGAAGGATTCTTAGTATAACCAAAACCTGGGGGTTACTAGACTGACCTTTATTTTTAACCCTTAGACCAAGTAAGGTTTGGATGGTTTCTCCAACCCGGGTTATAGGTTTCTGAATATGGGTTAAACTTTAACGGTCTGTAATTTTGTCGGTTATCATATCTAGTGTTATTGTAAAGAGCATGGGCTTGCTCTTTAACAGTCTGTCCTTCCCAAAATGACTTGGCCACTATTCCACAACTAGATTGACTCAATTCTAAGGCTTCTAACCTTTTTGCTATTGCTGCAATTTTGTCTTCTGATTCAAGAATTCCATCTACCCTATTGACATTACCTCTGCTCAGTAAAAATTTTCTCCGGGGTTCTTTACTACATTCTCATTGATGGTTTTTTTTTGAAAATTTCATTCAAAAATGTCATTGCCTCATCAACAATTTTACTATCAAAACTCCATGTACACAATGACTCGACCATGGTCGTCGTTGGATAATCTACCCCTTCATAAAGGATTTGGACTAGTCTAACCTTTTCTAAACCGTCATGGGGACATTGTATCAATAAATCATTGAACCTTTCCAAATACATATACAAAGATTCTCCCTCTTGCTGCACAAATGTGGAAATCTCGTGCCTAATAGATGATATTTGTGCCTAGGGAAAAGTTTAGATAAAAAGGAAGCGGTAAGTTGTTCATATGTTTCGATGGATTCATATGGCAAACTATATAACCAAGATTTGGCCTTGTCTCTCAGGGAAAAAGGAAACAACCTAAGTTCAAAGCTTCATCAGAAAGGTCGTGAATTCTTAGGGTACTACATATTTCTTCAAATTCCCTAATATGAAAGTAGGGGTTTTCATTTTCTTTTCCTAAGAAGATTGGGAGCATCTGTATGGTCCCAGGTTTTAACTCATAGTTTCCTTGAGTTGTAGCTAACTTGAAACATGATGGATGAGAAGTCCTAGTGGGATTCAACAAATCTTTTAAAGTTTTCATTTCTGGCACAACTGGAAAACTAGGAATAACTTCCTCACTAAGAGAAAAATTCTCAAAACTAAAGTTTCCGAAAATCGGGCTCTCAAAAGAAGGGTTTCCTAAATTCTCAATTTCAAAGATAAAGTTTCTAGTCTCGTCACTAATCAAACAATCAATAGAATCTCTTCTCCAGGCACGCTCACTCAAGGTTTTAGGCGGCCTGGGCATGAAAAAAAATTCATAATTGGAAGGGAATTCTAAACAAAACATAAGCAAGGCTGACTCAACCAAGCAAACTTATTTAATCTAGTAAACAAAAAGCATGATGGCTCCACTTAGATTGTTTCTAGACAAACTTCTATTCTTCAAAAAGGTAATTAGTTATAATTTTAGCAAACCTCTTGAACCGATCTGAATTAGATTAAGTTGATCGAAGAGAAGCAAGATAAGCTCTATAGAGCTTGGATAATCCTACCTCTTTCAAACGTTTCCTTGGGTTACAAGGCGGCACAAATCAACTTAAAATAATCATCCTGATCCTTGAGTTGAGCTAATAAAGTCAAAAAAAAAACAACAAAAAAATACCTAAAATAATTACAAAAATAATATGAATTTCCTAATATAATTTTCTAAAAAGAAAAATAAATAAACCCTACAAAATATTAGAAAAAATAACTAAAAGAATATTCTTGTCTTCTTTTTCCGTTCTTTTAGATTTATCTTTGACTCCAAGTCTTTAATCAATCAATATAATCTTTGGCTCCAATTTCTTTTTGATCCAAAACCTGTAATACAATGAAAAATACCAAAGAAACGTAAAATAGAACAAATAAAAATAAAATAAATAAAATAAAAATTTAATTAAACTAACTAAACTAAAAACTAAACCTAAAAAAAAAAATTTAAAAACAAGTCCGCGTCGGCTGCCCCAAAAATTTATATGATTTAGAATAGTGGTAAGAATGAGTTTGTTTCAAAACTTGTGAAGATTTGATTTTTAGACTCAAATTCTAATAATTAAACCAGAAAACCCAAAACAAAGTTGGTATCAAGATTATAAAAAAAAGCACCGAGACTCAGGATTCCACCATTAACCAATTAAAGTGATTCAATCTAATCAATATTCATGCAATTCTTTGAGTTTAAAGTGATTCTAATATGTTGCAAAAGTAGATTTTCAAAGTAACAATTGTAAATCGAAAGTATAGAACTTCAACAACCCTAGGCTAAGCATGCTCTATCAAAAGAAATCACAAATGCTTAATAAAAATCCTTAAATTAATTTTGAATCAAAGCAAATAATCATAAAAATTACAAAAATCAATTAAAATAGAAATATACGACTTTTCTTGGAACAATGGCTTCCTCCTTGCCTCAGTGGTTGGGTTTAGCTAATCATGCTCAAAACACTCTCAAAAGATTAGTGCACGGCTCAAAAAGTGTGAAAAAGATAAAAAGAAGCTAAAAGTAATGTAACATGGAATCTGCAACGTTTTCTGGACGTTACAGATTAACTGTTGTAATGGAGCTTGAAGATAAATGTTACAAAGCGAAGATAAACGTTGCAAAACTATTGAAGAAACCGTGGCAGAATGGTTGAACAAAATGTCGCCTTATCTCTGTTCTTCGTCTTCTTCTTGAGCAGCAACATTAGAATTTTTCCTGGAATGATTTTTTTTCGCTCTGTTGGCCTTCTGAGCTCCACCCAAACTCTCCATCCCCCTCTGTGACCTCTCCCAACTCTATTTATAACCTCGAGTTTCCTAGCTTGTATAAACTCTTGAAAAGATGGTAAGAAAATTTTCTTGTTATAAAGCCCAAGAATTCTCACAGATACTCTCATCAGATCGTAGCCGAGAAAGAGAAAGAAGTTTCCCGCCAATTCTTATTTTGGATTTGAAGAGTGGGTGCCTTTATCAAATAGCTGGGTGCCTTTATCAATTTTGATGGGTGCCTTTATCAATTTTGATGGGTGCCTTTAGTAATTTTACGAGTGCCTTTAACACTTTTTAGCCACTTTTCCCACGATTATTTATTCTTCCGGGAATACCTACAAACATATAAAATAACACAATTAGTACACAATCTAGCACTATCAAAATAAAGAATTTGGAACAAATCAGACACAAAAATGTGTCTATCACCTTTATGTGTTCCTATTATGGAATATCAAAAGCTAGTTAAAAATAATTATGTCGATCAACAGTACTCCAAAAAAATCACTATTAAAGTTATTACGTACAACGTCGACATTAGTTTTTGTGTCCAACTATCTAATTTATGGTGTTATATATTACGATCATCAACGTATTCAAAGTATATTATTTGTTGGACGGATCGTTTACAAACTCGAAGACAACTTCTTTTCAAGATGTCGTGCCTGATGTAGGACATTTACTAGATTTAAGATTTTTAATTTTTATTTTTATTATTTTTATTTTAGATATTTGTTATTTTTTGAATTTATTTATTTTTAGAATTATTTAGATTGCAATTTAGGGTTTTTAGAGTTTTCTTAGAACTAGAGTTCAAGTCTTCCCTATAAAAGGAGACAAGTTTATTGTATTTTTTACATCAGATTAAAAATTATTCAATCAAAACATGAGTTAATCTCAATTTATCCTTCTTTTCTACCCTATTTTCTATATTCCTCGCTTCCGTTCTCCATCAAGAACTCATTATTTGTATAACATAAATATTATATTACATTGATACCCTAATTTGATAAACATATATGATTTGGACACCTTTTTATTTTTATGTTTAAGTCTGTAAGAGATGGGTAAAGGTCACCCACTATACCTGCCCTCCCTAAGCAGATCCATCTCAAACCCTATTTTATTATCATAACTTGGTATAAAAAACCAAGGTGAACAAACTTCCCATATAAAAAACCCTCCCATATTATGGTTTATAAACAAAAACCATTTTAATTAAAAATGAAACTAAAACCCCATTCTCTTTAATATGGATTAAATTTAGTTTTTAGTTATTTTTAATGTACCGAGATGCCCTTTCCTATATAACCTAGGTATGTTAATTTTCTGACGTTTTTTTTTTTTTTTTTTTTTTTTTTCTTCTTCTTCTTCTTCTTCCTCTTCTTCTTCTCCACACCACCATCACCAGCAGCAACATTACCTCCTCCGCCACCATCACCAGCAGCAACAGTACCTCCTCCGCCACAACAACACCTCTCTCTCTTCTTTTTTTGCTTTTAAGTTCACCAACAATTAATTTTGTCACCCATATCTACCACTAACAACACCTCCGTCTCCTCCACCAACACCACCAGTACCTCCTTCTCTTTCTATATCCAGAACCACCACCAACAACACCTCCTCCTTCCCCATCGCTTCCTCATCGTTATTGTTTCTCCTCCACCACTACATGTCCAGATCCACCACCAACAACACCTCTTCCTCCTCTACAAACATCACCAACACCTCCAGATCATCATAGTCGAAAATCATCATCAAAAAATAATGATACATCATCATTGTCGAAATTAGGTTTTTTTGGCGGTGAAACGTCAGAAAAATGATGAAACCAAATTTGGTTTCATCAATTTTACAAAAACTAAAACTACGTTGAAACCAGTTTTTGTGTTGATGGAATGTCTGAAATGATGAAATTTTTTTTGGTTTCATTTGTTTTTTCATCTGGAATAAAATAAATGATGAAACCTTTTTTGGTTTCATCAAATTTTAGAAAAACTAAACAACGCTGAAACCAATTTTTGCGTTGGTGAAAACAGTAAGTTTTATAGAAACCAAATTTGGTTTCATCTTATTTTTGCCTACTTTTTACCGTGAAGCCAAAGTTTAATGGTGAAACAATACGTTTATGTTGAAACCAAATTTGGTTTCAACTAAATTTTTCCTAGTTTTTTCAATTTGATCCATTTGGTTTCTTCGTTGAAGTTGTGTTGGTGAATTTCATCTGATTTTTGTCTTTTTTGGTTTCATCAAATTTTTAAAACACTAAACAACGCTGAAACCAATTTTTGTGTTGGTGAAAACAGTAAGTTTTATAGAAAACAGATTTGGTTTCATCTGATTTCTGCCTACTTTTTACCGTGAAACCAAAGTTTAATGGTGAAACAATACGTTTATGTTGAAACGAAATTTGGTTTCAACTAAATTTTTCCTAGTTTTTTCAATTTGGTGCATTTGGTTTCTTCGTTGAAGTTGTGTTGGTGAATTTCATCTGATGTATGTCTTTTTTGGTTTTATCAAATTTTAGAAAAACTAAACAACGCTGAAACCAATTTTTGTGTTGGTGAAAACAGTAAGTTTTATAGAAACCAAATTTGTTTTCATCTGATTTGTTCCTATTTTTTACCGTGAAACCAAAGTTTAATGGTGAAACAATACGTTTATATTGAAACCAAATTTGGTTTCAACTAAATTTTTCCTAGTTTTTTCAATTTGGTGCATTTGGTTTCTTCATTGAAGTTGTGTTGGTGAAATATAAATTTTATGTTGAAACCAAATTTGGTTTCATCATTTTTAGTTCAACTGCTGCCGAATCTTGCTCCATCTCAAGGCGTCAATGTTTGGTCTAAGGCTACATCCTTTTTTAGGATAGTTTTGTAATTGCTAGTAAATGAACCTTTTTTTTCGGTTTTCTCTTTTACATTTGCAGGTGCATACTACCACCGTCTCTCCCCTTTTTATGGCTATCGATCTCTACTCCACCACTTACTTCATCTCCCCTTTGTGATTCTGTTAACTGTATCTTGTTCTTTACAATCTCTGTTTTTTCTCAAAATCTTTTACGACCGCTCATCACCACCACCACCACCACCACAGGGCAACTTCATATTATATCTCATGTGAAATCTATTAATTGTATTTTTAAGTTTCTGATCATTTTATAACAATCATCACCACCACCATCATTCAACTCGATTATATTTTAGAAATTCTTAAGATAATTTGATTTTGTTCAAGAAAACAAAATCAATTTTGGGACGAAGAGGAAAGAGAATAGAGCATAAAATAGGAAGAATTAGGAAGAATTAAATGGGTTCACATGCTTTGATTAATGGGACCAATGATTCCTGCTTTGATTTCAATGGGTTCTTCGACTTCAACATGTTCAATACAAGTTCTATGTAGTTTAATCCGATCTATTAAAAGTCCATTAGTTGATGAGATTGAAACTAATGGTCAAATCCCTAAGATTATTAAGCTATTAGGTCTTGAGAACGAACCATCTATCAGAGTTACAGCATTGGATTGTGTTCTTGAAATCGGGTATTTCAGTAGAAAAGAAGATGTGCTATTGGAGAAGAAGGTGATCCGCTAGGTTAAAAGAAGAATCTGGAAAAAGACCATTTTACCCCTTCTCCATACATGCTTGTCTAGAGATTTCCTTTATCTCTACTATTTATGCCCAACAAAATTATAAAGGATGACTAAATGGACTTGGGCACTCAATTTGGATTGGGCTCGAGTTTAAGGTCCTAGAAAGGTGGTCATCCGGGGTTCGTTTGTTTCCTTCGTCTTCGTCGGACAGAAGATGTTCAATTCGTGTTTGATTGTGAATCTGGGTTATCAGCTTTTGTTGGTTTTCAGAGGAAGTTTTCTTGGTCGTTAAATTGCGGAATTTTCGGAAGCAGTTTTCTTGGTCGTTCTAAAGGAAGCAACAGAAACTGAATATGGACGAATCATAATATACAGGTATAATTTATTAATTATAATCATAATATATTTTAATATATGAATCGTATGCATGATGTCTTGAAATTATTAAAACAGATAATACACTCGAATTAATAACCGTAGGTCACGTTTGATGAAACGTCATTGTGCACTAAAATTTATGCACTAATTTTAATGCATAAAATCAAGACAATTATTATACACATAATAAAATGTAGTTATCATGCACTAAAATAATTTAACGTGAAGCATGCGTGAGTGTTGATTATTTGATTTTAAATAAATCATGTTCATAATATAATTAGGCAATAGTTTATAGAAATCGTAAGGATTTTATTTATAGAGAAAATAAAATAAAATAATGTTGAATTATTATGAAAAATCAAAAGAACAAGTTTTTTGGTACAGTGTCTGAAGTCAAGTTGGTAACCAATGTGAGAAACTGGTGGGTAGACTCTGATGCTACCGAACATGTCCGCGGAAACAAATATGTGTTCACCTCATATCATAAGGTAGGGGAAGGAGAAAACCTCTATATGGGTAACTCGTCCGCAGCACAGGTTGCGGAAAAAGGCAAAGTTGGGTTGAAGCTCATTTTTTGGCAAAATTCTCACATTGAAGAAATTGTTCATGTTCCGGACATCTGTAAAATTCTTGTATCTTGTAGTATATTAGATGATAAGGGTTTTTATGAATCTGGAAAAAAATTGTGTAACTCAGTGGATAGAGCTATAAGACAGAGGGTTTTTACAAATTAGATGTAATCTCAAGTTAAATAAATAAAAATGATCCCTTTTATGTTTGTATGTCAGTGAATGTTTGACATGTAAGACTTGGTCATGTTATTCAATGAACAATATGGCCAGCATAGGCTGCCCCAAATTTAATTTGGAAAGTAAAAATAAAATGTTAAATTTGCATAGAATCAAAATATGCTAAAAAGTCTTATAAGAAAAGTGTTCAGAAATTTCTAAAACCCTTAGAATTAATTCACTCAGACCTAGTTGACATGAACTCAGTTCAAACTAGAGGTGAAAATATAATCCATTAAGGAGATGATAAATGTCATGTTAATTAGCTCAGGACTACCTGCGAACTTGTGGGGGGAGGCCGTCCTCTCAGTTTGCTATATCCTGAACAAAGTACTCATTAATGGATCAGATATATCTCCAAATGAATTATAGAAAAGTAGACAACCCTATTTTGCCTACTTCAAAAATATGGGGGGTGCTTGGCTAAGATTTCCATCCCTCCACATAAGAGGACAAAGATAGAACCCAAATATGTTAATTGTGTCTTAATAAGATATCCTGAACGCCTTACAGATTATAGGTTTAGGGTTGTAAATTCTGATATTTCAGAAATTGGTCTGAATACCATTATGGAATCTAGGGATGTTGTGTTCCTTGGAAAAATTATTTTCCTTTGAAATCTGAATCTCGCATGATATGTGTTGATCCCCTAGATGTCCTTTATACTTGTCAGACAATACTTCTAGAGGAAAATGAAGTTGAGCCTTGAAGAGGCAAGAGATTTAGAAAAGAGAAATCTTTTAGAGCATGAAATTTTTTGATCATGTAATGTTTTCTAGTGTGTTTAAAATAAATGAATCTGACAAGTATGTTTACATTAAACTTGTGAATGATACCTGTGTGATTGTATGCTTGTATGTTGATAATCATATTATACTAGATACAACCATAGATTTAGTTTATTCCACTAAGAACATGTTGAATGAGACCTTTACATGAAAGACTTAGGTCCCTCAGATGTAATCTTAGGGATAAAAATTAGAAGAGAGTCTAATAGATATAGTCTTAGTCAATCTCATTACATTGAATCTGTACTTAGAAAATATAATCAGTTGGGATGCACTTTTTAGAGTGTTAAGGTATCGAAAATATACTTTAAACTTGGTTTGAGTTATAAGAGATACTCTGCAGTCCTTGAAGGACATTGTAATGCAAACTGGATAGCAGACTCAGAGGAGTCTAAATCTACGAGTGGATACGTTTTCACTCTAAGATGTGGATCAGTGTCTTGGAAGAGTTCCAATCAGACCTGTATCGCTCGGTCCACTATGGAATCCGAGTTTATTGCGTTAGATAAAGCAGGAGAGGAAGCCGCTCGGCTAAGATGCTTTTTAGAAGACATTCCTCTCTGGCATAGGCCTGTGCCAGCTATATCTATACACTGTGATTGTCAAGCTGCAATTGCTAATGCTAAAAACAAAAATTATAATGGAAAATCCATTCATATTCGGAGAAGACACAATTCTCTAAAACAACTAATCTCGAATGGCGTTATTTCTGTTGACTTTGTGAGGTCTAAGGAGAATACCGCGGACCCTTTGACGAAAGGCTTGTCCAAGGAGATAGTTAGTAATGCATCGAGGGGGATGGGACTTAAGCTCATCAATTAAAACTTGCCATGAAGGATACTCAACCTTGCTGACTGGATATCCCAAAATCAAGGTTTTGAATGAGACAACTAATTTGTGGCGGATAAAAATTAAACACTATCAGAGAATTATTTTCTCTGTCCCTTCCCTATGGTGAAGATGTGATAGTGTGACTGCATGTGGGGATGACTTATAGTAAAGTCTTAATGAGTTCTATAGTTTCAATTTAAGATTGAAATGAGGTGTAGCAGTTAACACTCTTGATAGAACTCACCTATCTGAATGAGGAAGTGGGTCGCTTCCTATGAGAACTGAGCTGATTCTCTAGAGCATTCTGAGAAACGGGATATGTCCAGGGCCAAAACGGACACAACGGCGTGAACTTAACAGCACTCTTGAGAGATATCTCGCGTAAGGAGCTATTGATGAATTACACCAAACGATGGCAGTTCAAGACATCGCGTTCACTGTCCATCAAGTAGTTCCGGTACTTCTCACTAAGCAAAGGTTCAATTCCATATGGACACCTATTGCTTAAGAGGTATTTCTCGTTTTCCGTTTTTCTGATTTATCGCTTTCTTCATTCATGTGGGGGATTGTTAGAATTAAAAGTGATTTATTATGATTTATTACCAAAAATTATTTTGTTACCTAATTTATCTTGATGGGACCAAAGGGTCACTAGCCTATATTTGGTGTGGAAATAAAAAATCCACTTTTCACTTCTATGTGAATGAGAAACCTTTGATTTGTCCCACATGGGATAAACCAAGGATGGAGTCTATCCATATTACCACAAATGTTCTATACAAGGAAAAAGAACTAGTGGATTGGATATGGACTAAGGAATGGGCTAGTGGGCAAATTCACACATGTGCGGTGTTTCACACCGAAGCACGCACGCGGGCCGCAGGCTTTCGGAGCTTGCATGTGTTTTTTGTGTGAGCCTGACATGAGTCGGCGTGAGCTCGACGTGTGCCTATCAAGTTCACAAATATTAAATTCCTTTAATAAATTTGACCGTTTTAATATTTATGGGGATTAAATCAAACTTAATAAAAATATCTTTGAATTAAATATTTTGACCGTTTGAATTCCAAAACGTTTTCTTCTCCTATAAAAGAAAAAGGAAAATCTCATTTTCACTCACCCCAGTCGCAGCCACTGACCTGACGACTTTTCCCCTCTTCCTGCTTTGTATGCGCACTAGTTTATTTTTCATCTTCTTCTACTGTTAAGTTCACAACGGGCCAACTAGTTTTGCTAACTGGGTTGGTATCAGGTGGTTTTATCCTGGATTCGATTTGTCATCTCTAAAGGTATAACAACACTTTTCTAAAGGTGTACCTGACAAATATCGAGTTAAGGGCAGTCTGTTGAACAGGAGACTTCATCTCTCTGTGCTTGTGTGATTGTCTGAAGTGTGCTATCTGTTCTAACCCTTAACTATTTTCAAACTTCTGTTTGGTTTGTTCACTGTTACAGGAATTTTATCCAACAGATACAACACATGATTTGTTATTGTTTTTATGTCCGAAACAACAAGGTTAAGACTCGTACTGGTGTATAGTGAAACATGACCTATATAGATAATTAAAATTCATCGAGACTTTATGGTACTCAATTTTATGGATGTTTAAATCTATTAATATCAACGGTATCTAAACTGAATTTTTAAGTGGAAGCAGTTAGATATGCAAGTACCATCAACTTTTCGTTGAATTCAATCAGAAACCTAGTTGCAATATATCTCTTAAGAAATAGAGAGAACAACGAGATAAATTGCCAGACTCCAACAACTTCTAAAATGCTAATGCTAATAATATAGATAAACACTTATAATGCAAAAAAGGTACAATACACTAGGTATGAGGAAACTACTCATCAGTTGAAAAACTCTGAATCTACTCCAGAATGAATACCCAAATCGATATCAGTCTTTAAACCTAATAACTCTTCATGTTTTTCTTCATCATCTTCCTTTCGTATAACAAGAAAAATAGGGAACGCCAGAATGCAAGTCTTCAGTATACGCCAAAAACACCATTTAGGATCGAATGATTGTTGACGAGTGTTGCAAAAAAGATAAATATGGCGCTTCAACTTCGACTTCAACAACGACAATTCATGCTCCGGCTAAAGAGAAGACCGGAGCCACCGTCATCATACCCCAAGATCCACATATGCTCGATCCAACCAACTTTTGCCGACACATTCCTCCAACATCATTATGTGAACGTCAAAATCAAAAATAGAGGTAAAATCTTTGCTTATAGACCGTGTTCCAGGATCAACGTCGAAAACGACGGATAGATTCCAGTTTATCGTCGTATTTCACATTAAAATGGTCGACGCTGAGTGATTTAACTTTAACCCTAACTTTTTTTGTTCCGGATAGAAACTAAATAGCCCCAAAAACCGGGCGTTGTACTGAATCAGGACCCGCGAAACCTTTTGAGTTACAAGGGAAAAATAAATAAATGGATAATCGGGGTTGTACAAGGAGTTAGAACGGAAGCTCGGTTAAACCTACAGGTCTGGAAATGCACAAGCTTGGAAATACACAAGTTTGGAAATGCATAAAATTGGAAATGCACAAGCTTGGAAGTACGCATCCTGAAGAGATGCTAAGGCTAAGATACACGGGTTGGAGCGTTGGAGAGATGCGGCTGGTAGCGTGCATGCTAGATTTGGCGTCGGGCTAGACCGAGCGTTGTACACAAAGGGTCTGGTGTTGGGCTAGTCCCAGCATCCTGCACAACCAATGTGCTAGCCTATGCTAGCGTTAATTAGTTCTGGCGCTGGGATTAGCCCATCGTCGTGCGTTTATTACGCTTGGCGTTGGGGCTATCCCAGCGCCTCGCGCACTATGGTTTAGACACATTTTTTTTTACGTGAATCTTGGATTTTGGCCAAATTGCCGCTATCGAAACTTGATGCCAAAGAATTCAGCGGAGGAATTATTGCACTTGTCATAAGTTCAGATTGCACATTTTAAGTAGAATATCGAAAGTTCAGTTGGGTGACTCTCTGATATTGTATGTATGTTTATATTTATAGAATCTGTATTTAAATTCTCTTACGGACTATATATATATTAATAGAATCTGTATTTAAATTCTCTTACGGACTGTGAGATAAAAAATTCAAGCTCCGTATTTTCAATATGCAACATAAATAAATTTGTAAATTTTCGATTTTTTTGATCCGAGTTAGGAATAAATTTACAATTTTCGCCTTGTGAAAATTTCACCATAAACATGTAGGACACAAAATATCAATGGGCGTGTGCACCCGTCTTGTTTGTCTATATCATTAGCCCTTGTGGTGACTAGATAGATCCTTAAGGTAATTTCTTTTGATAAAGAAAGTGTTTGTAATTTCATTCTAAGGTGAATGATTATCTCGTTTTCCCTATAAGTCACAAATTTTATTTGTATTTTTTTAAAGTTTTATTTGCATATTTTATATGCTTTTGGATGTTAAATTCTATGGTTGATTTTCAATTTATATGTCAAGTAAACTATAATATTATTTTATTTTATTTTAGGATAATTTTTTATGGCTCGTCTGTGGATCTTAAAGTCAGTATCTACGGTCGAATATGGTGTTGTTAAAATCCATAAAATATATGAGTATATGTCGACGAATTAATCAGATAATACTTTACAAAACTTGTTTTCGTATATGAGATGAAAATATTTTCGCCATAATCAGGGAGAGACTATACGCTACCAGAAGTTGGTGTTAATTAACTTTAAAGTTATATCGGTTTGTCTCCCATCATGATCAAATCGATAAAGGCTTCTAGTATATGATTTGTGCGAAATGTCTCATTTTATTTTAAATAAAGTTTATTCCTCTTGAAAGGGAAGATCCAGTCACATCTAGCAATATATAAGCATCATTCTATAAGAGGCTACACTTAGTGCTCCAATCGAGACTACCAAAACATGATTTACATTCTCAAAGTTAATATCTCTTCACTTGTTGATGATGATATTATAATGTCCATGAAGGGTGCTGGTACCAGTAATTATGTGAATTTGTCAAGATATATATGCGTATACTTGAAAATTTTATGAGTTCATGGTAAGCAAATATGATTATCGAATATTCTTTTATAATAGTTACTGAAATAAGAAATGATGGTGGTTGTTAACCCCTCTGCAAAGAAATATCGACATGTGTGATTGTTAGGCACAAAATCAAAATTATGTTGGATTAAAATCTCTTGAATAACACAATATTTAGATCTAAGACTTAACAATTTAAATGTGCAAGCCTGAATTCTAAAAATTACAGTTTGGTGTAGTCTTCATGCGTTATAATAAAGATATGACCGTTGTAAAAATAATTCGCGGGTTTCATTTTTTCTAAAACCCTAAGATTGGTCCAATAATATTGTGTTCTTCCTTATATGATGTATTTGGTGTGATAGTCCTTGAAGGACTCGTATTGCATTTACACAAGAAACGTGTTCGAATAACATATTTGAATTTGTAATCCACAGAGGATTCAAATAATACTCAGACAACCACCTGAGTCGATTATGTCAGGTTTAACAACCCTTTATGTGTTTTTAGAAATTTGGTACAAAACCAAAAACACGGATTAATTAGTTGATGATTTAATGTTATAGGTCTCTTGAGGAGTCCTTAAAACACTAAAATCCAAGCTTTAGCAGCATAATTACTTTTTCCTTAAATATGCAATTTAAGAATTATGCTAGCATAAACTCATCTATGTAATAGAGTAGAGTTATTATTTTGGTGCTTTTAAGCTGTAAAACTCATATAGTTGGGTTAACATCCACAAATACATAAAGAGTTGTACTCTTTTCCCTTCGTTTCATTTTTTTTTTTTTTTGCCCCATGTGGTTTTCCTGATAAAGTTTTAATTAGGCAACATCTCGCTGACGTTGATTTTTATTTAAAATGTTTTAAAATACTGTGCTCTTTTTTCTTCGTCCAGATTTAGTTCCATTGGGTTTTACTGTAAAAGTTTTTGTAAGGAAATTTATTCAACATAGTGGTCATCCATGGGGAAGTTTGATAGCCACATTTTTGTGTCGCATTTAGACCTATTTGTTTATATTGTTTGTGCTTGATGTTAACTAATTTCTTATAATTTTTATGTTTTCGTAGGAACATTAATAAAATTGTCTCAAGCGAAATATTGTTGCAAACTATGTTATGGAAGACATATTTTCTTTTATAAATCCGACCGGAATTTTAGTGTCTTAATATTTTACTCTTAGGCTACACAAAAGGAAAGAAGTAGAAGTAGTAGCTGGCTCTGTTGGTATGCTAGGTGGCATGCGACGTGGCTAATACAATTCATTCAAGGTAATCACGTGGATAAATTTTGGGTATAAATTTATATCTTCTAAAAATATTTTGGAAATTTGTATCGGAATCAGAAATAAAAAGTATTAATGGATATCAACTTAATTGATTTGGGTCATTTATTATTGACTGAAATCAATTTGGTATATGCAAATTATTAGTTGGAAAATGAAGTCACCATCTCTCTTGAAATGAAAGCTTTTATGTCGAGGATATTACATTTCCACTTTTGGGAAGTTTAGATTTTCCCTGATTGCTTGATTTTTAGGAGCCCGGATATATAAGAAAGAAGGATTATATGACAAAGGTATCTTTGGATTGGAGTTTAGCTGATTTAGAACTATGTTTGAGAGAGAGAGAAAAATAGTATTTTGTTTTTTTGAGAGCGAGAGCGAGAAGAAGAAAAGTGGTGACAATTTTCTTTTTAATTTTATAACTCATATAAGCTATTAATGAAAATGATTTTTTTCCAAGTAATATTGGCTTTAATCTCTACTATGAGCAGCTAATCCGTCAACTAAGGTGTATAGGAAACTATTTAGACACTCTTAATTT
>JAJJMC010009994.1:68267-79009 GCA_023531435.1 Papaver californicum | reverse complement strand
TTTTTTTATGTTAAAATATCTCTACAGCCTATTTTTTTATTTTTTTATATGATAAACCCACTGTGATGATATTATATATGTGAAACCCATAATTAGTTTTAGGACTACTAGTTTACTAAACTAACCTTTTATTTTATTAATTATATTATTTTTAGTTTATTTCTGTATTTGGTGTTTACTAAAAACATTCAACACCCAAGATTATAGGAAAATCCCAATAATCAAGCTTATATGGTTTATCTCGCCCCACCATCCCCTCTTTAATCACGCCATTCATATTTTCTTTCATTTTTTTTTTCACTTTGTTTTCTTTTCTTCAAGCTAAAAAAAACCTAGAGCTTTTGTGATTTCATTGCTTTCCATTCTAAAAAAAGGAAACCTTATTATCATCTTCTTCATAATTTTCGTTAAGTTTTCTTATTTCTTATATCTATAGATCTAGATATCACCCCGGCCTTCGGCCGGGGTTTAACCTCTTCGATTGTTTAAAATAATTTTTTTTATGATACATTCATGTAGTTTTAGAAAATTTGTATCGTCAAATTATTAAATGTCATGAATGTCTATAACACCAATAAGAAAAGTATCCAAAGACTAAGTAGAAACAATTAACTAAAAATATATAATTATAGTCGTATTTATATCTAAACATATGAATCGTAGCTTTCTATCTAGGATTAAATATTTATAAGTACTAAAAATTAACGAATTAGATGTTGTAGATGTTTGTGTGAAGCATTATATATGGTTGATAACTGATGATATTTGATGTTATTTAAAATTCAGTAAAGTTATAATTAATTTTTCCTTTAGGCATCTTTTCTTCGTTGATTCACCAATCTAGTTCTACGTGCTATTGACTCACTTTGTTTTCTTGTTCTAGTTGTAATTGGTGATGTTGAACAACAACTGACATTCGATTCTCTACTTCTGCTTCAATTGAGTTGTCAAAATTCTTGTCACTCTTTAGGTTTATTACCTGATGATGTGTTAGAGCGCATCTCCGTGAATTGGTGAAATAAGAATTTGGGCTAAATACTCCTGGCTCTTGTTCCCATTTGTCTTCACTTAGTATGATTATTATAGTACCCGACGGTGGTATACGGTGAGTTATAATGCTGCCGCTTTTTGCATTGCACGGTAAGTAGTAGCTCTCGCTTTCGTTGTCATTATTTGAATCTTCCCAGCTTGGTTCTTGTCCCTATTTATCTATTATACAAACAAAAAACAAAAGTATTATATTAAACATTAAGATTGTATAAAGTCTTCAATTTTAAAACATCTAGTTATTTACTCTGATTATGTAAAATTTACTCAACCAAACAGAAATTTATTCAGTGGTTGAGCTAATTTATTGTTATCGAAAACTGGATTTTAATCAAGAATACTCTAACTTAATAAAAAAAAAATTCTAATATGGACTAATCTTTTCATGTTATAATTTTTTTCATAGTAATAGATCAATAAACAAAGAGTTACCAATTCCTGATTCACAATCATAAAAAAACATTGTTAAGTTTTTTGATGAGTTTGATTTCGTATCAGAGACAACCGTCATCAGTCATTAGTCAGCATAGGTGATCCTAAACTCAAACTCATAGACATGCATAGATATAATATAGATATTCAGTTCACACCATCATATGTATACCCACAACTAGGAAAATAAATACTGCACCTTTAATCTATAACTTTCAATAACTCTGTACAACATTAACCAAAAAATTCTAGGCTAAAAACCCCCATGATAAACTAACAAAAATACTAAGTAGACCCCTAAAAACGTAAACCAATAAACTCCATTGCCACTCAATCTGAACCACTACCTGGGTACCTTTTCATAAAACACCCATATTTGTGAAACTAATACGGGAAGAAGGCACATCAAGGTACATATGCAATGGCATTGAAACTTGAATATAAATAATTGGATAAATAATACATTGGAGAAGAACAAAACCAATATAGTATCAGAGAACCTACTTGATTTCTCAGACGGCTTTTTCATTGTTGAGCAAGTGTGTGAAGAGCATGCAAAATTATAATCATATCACGTTATTCTCAATCCATTAAGTACAGTTAACGAAGTAATCATAGATAATATTTCATAATGTAAATCCAATTGTGTACTTGACAATTGTACATTATTATTCTTCGTACGAACATAGGTAGAATTTTGAGCAATTTTATTATACATGAATATTATGTATAAACTAAGATCAACCTTTCTCCATAAATTAGTACCTAATGTGAAAAACTGTACATTTGAAAATATAGTGAGTGATACATATATATAATGTTGTCTTCATTCATCAATGAATCAAACCTGTCATCATAACAAATACAATGTTGTTTAGAATTGGGATGATATATTCCTAGTAGTTCTTTCCTGAATTGTTATAAACCCAAAATTCTCCAGGATGCTCAGAAGGCATTTGGAAATTACATACCAAACTTGTACAATTATGATATTCTAAGGAGAGTGTACGTGTGTTACATGTGTGCAAGCTAGTTGTTCACTTTATCCTCAATGTTTATTGAAGATTTGGTGGAAAACGGTATATAAATAGCAATGAGAAATAAATATGTCAAAAATTAAAAATCCAATACTCTTGTTTATGCTCGTTACTTAGATAATTTCAAAGGCTTTCCAAATAAATAAAGTTTACTAATATCCGATATATAGTTCGAAAGATATGACATTTTTAAGTTTTCATCTTGATTATTATAAAATGACATTTACTGTAAATATGGAAAAATTAATCTAACGACTGATTTCAAGGAAATCCAACGTTTGATTCCGTGTTGTCCTCATTAAAAAGGGAGAGATATTGAAGCAGGTAAACACTATTTTTTAGATGCAATCGCTAACCTTGTCTTCTTACTATTTTTTTTCTCATTTGAAGGTCTTTGTGATAATTGAAATTTGTTTGGTAAAAGTAGGGTTGCACAGGAACTGATCGAAACCGAGGGACCGGACCGGAACCGAGAGAACCGAAACAGAACCGAACCGAAACCGAGGAGTTCGTGACAGGTATAAGGACAAAAATAGAGAACCGACTATATCCAGGTATCAGGTACTGGTTTTACCTAAGAACTGAGCCGTACCGAACCGAATATACCGATTGTTTTAAGATGTTGATTCGATAATAGATTATTAATCATAGCCGTTTATTTCTAGGTCATAGTTAACTTAATCACTTTCGACTTCAGAGTTCAGCCATGGCCCACAAACAACAACGATTTGATCCTTATGACATGAATGGAGGGTTAGTTCTTCATCTCGATCTCACTTCTTTCTGTAATTTTACAGACCTCACTTAGTTCTGATTTCTGATTGTTGTCTTTTCGGCTGTTGTTGCAGAACTTGTGTTGCGATCGCAGGAGCATATTGCTGTTTCATTGCAGCAGATACCAGGATGTCAACTGGTTACAGTATTCTTACACGAGATTACTCCAAACTTTGCAAATTGTATGCTACTTCACTCTGTGTTTTTTTTTTATAAACCCTAGTTTTCGTTTATGGTAAAATGTATCCTTAATTTTATTTACTTGTTATTTCATGGTCTAAATCTTAGTTGAGAAACACTTTTTTTTTTTATTTAGGGTAATTTTTATAAATCAAATATCTTGTTTTTGTTGGAACTCAATTAGAGATGGGTTGGGTATTGTAGCTGAACTTCTTAAATTATGGTGAAATTGTAGGGCGGATAAATGTATAATGGCATCAGGGGGATTTCAGGCAGATGTGAAAGCTCTGCAGAAAGCCTTGTCTGCAAAGCACTTGGTTAGTTGTAACTCTTAACTTTCATTGAAAGTGTTTGCTATTTTTATTGGTTATGCTATTTCTTTGTTTTTGTTATTAATAAAGGTTTTGTTGAGTTATTGAGTTAGGAAGTACCCTCATAGGCAAGCATAAATATTTGTTACATGGTCAATGCAGAAAGATTATGAATGCATTGCAGTGTGTTCCTCTTTCATTGGTTCACTCTTATGTTCTCAAATCATAAATGTTCCTGGACCCTGGTAGACAGGTTACCTTAGGTTTTGGTTATTGACTTTAGTTAGCAGGTGTTGGTGACACTCTTCATTATGTTACTCGCGTAGATAGTAATACGCTGATTAGACAACTAGATTTTGGCTTCTCTAGAAATTCAATTCATTCACCTGGTTTCCATTTTTTATTCCTGAACATTTTTAAACCCAATTTTGTAAGTATTTGTTGTATGTGTTTACAGATAGGGCTGGTAGAGTTGTTTGTCTTTAAACTATTAGAAACCATTCTGGATATAGTAGGGAATTTACAAAAGCTGAGGTCATACCTGTTTTTTACTGACCAATGGATATGACCTTTCAATTAGTCAACTGTAAGTAGTGTCCCTTGTGTTTTTGATTTAGAGAGTTAATGATATCCAAGTATATTTACTGGTTAAAAGAAGTACATGGTGATTTTCTTCACTAAATTCTGCATATTTGTTTTGTTATAACATGGGTTACATTGAGAAAAATGTCCCACTTATCGAAAAAAAGAAGTCAGTATTGAAAATTGACTTTCAGTCTGTCACCAATGTTAAATTATGAAATTGTATGTATGGCTATGTTATTATGAGTTACGACGTGTCCTTCTATGCTGTATGCTTCAACTCTGCTAGTTTCTTGGTGATCAAATATGAGCAAAATAAACGACTCTAGGGAACATGTAGGATCCTCTGCTTTCTAGACCAATTTGATCACAAACATATTAGTTAGTAGAAGACACATCAAGAGCGCGTGCAGTAAATGTGTTCCATAGTCTGCTTTCCTTACTTTTCTCCTCATGTTTAACATTTATGGTGTACATGGTGACAGGGTTGAAATAATGATCATAAATGCAGCTGGTACCAGAACCGAGTACGTTGAGCTCAGGAAAGATTAGTTTGTTTGCCCTGCTGCTGTTCCTTCTGTTGTGGAATCTGGAGCACAAGAAACTGCTGTGATTGGACTGTTTTGGCAGTTTCTGTAACTGCTAGATCAACTGCCATAGATTATCTTTAACAAATTTCTGCTGAACTTCCAGCTCTTTTATTAGTGTTATGGGAAAGGCTGTCCTAGACAGTATGTCTTCCTAGAAACAAAGTTTAAGAGTTGCATTATGTATTGGATTTTGTTGCTTGCATATTTATATCTAAGGAATTCCTTTTGAGGTTGTCTTATGAGATGTCCATCCATTTTATTTTTCTTGCTCAGACCCATAAGTTGCGGCTTGGGTTTGCCTAATCCAACATCATTCACCATCCCCAGCATGTCAAATATACCAGAAAACTTTGAACAGGTACAAAACCGGAACCGAACAGATGGGTACGGTTTCAGAACCGAACTGGATAATATAAGGTACAGATACGCAGGTAGAGAACCGACTATAGGGAGGTACAGGTACTCGGCTCTTCTAATAATCTCGAGTTGAACTGACCTTTATACATCCTTAGGGAAAAGTGTCTGCTCGCGGGCTTGCTTAAGTAAAAGGTAAAAAAAAGATTCAAACTTTAAGTCTTTGTTTTGAAAGTAATTTACCCCTTTGGAAATGGGCGGAAATTGGATTCTGACCGGCACCCATTTTAAAAAGAAAAAAAAATCAAAACTAGATGGGCTTTAATCTAGAAGGGTATTTAAGCTATAAAAAAACATTTGGGGTTTTTGTGACGATGGATCTTATTAAAGGAATTGAAAAGATAGTTTTGAAATCTGAGTTTTCAATTTTAATGGGTTTTAATGAATTGATTTTGTGTGGGATGAATCACTGGGATCTGATCTAAAAACCCTAGACGATATTGTTTGAAGGTAGACTAGACATTTCTAGGATCGCCAACTCAGAAGGTAATTTGAAGGACAGTGGATAAAAGGGTATCATTTATATTTCAAGGGTATATAAAGGAACATTCAAAATCTATAATTCCGTTCACTTATGAAATTCTTCTCGATTCATTTATTTTTCGATTTTTACTAAAATTCAAAATATTCCGACTTCTTTTATTTATAGCTCATACCTTTATTAACTATAACCCATACTAATTATAACCCACAAGAAAATATCAATTTATTAACTATAGTCTAAATCATAATCCAAAGTACATTAAGTGAGTCTATAAAGGTTTCATAGTCAGTAGTTGAGTCGACTCGAACTAAATACGATTCAAACTTTCCAACTAAGTTCATGTTTTTTTCCCTCTTCTTCTTCCTTTAGCCAAAGATAAACTCTAAAAAAAATTATTCCAATTTTTAAGAAAAATCAAACTACCAAATCATCTTAATTGGTTTAGGCGTGGGTTAGCTGTTACACAAAAATTTGTTTTCTTCTTTCCTATGATTTGTTTTTAGATTCTACAGTACATATCATTGAGTGTAATGGTGAGAATGATGGTGGTGTTTTGATTAGCATTCGTATGCGCTTAATTGAATGATTCTTTCTTAACTACTGCGTTTCTATAAATCGACGAAGATTCACTTAAATATATTTCTTAATTACTTGAAATATGGTTTTGAATTCAACCTCTTTCTTTAGTTTGGATTTCATCATCAGTCGATCTAGTCCAACACAATCAGCCTCCCCATATAATAGACTTCGTTCCCATTATGTAAAAAGACTAAAAGTTTAGACTGTATTCATCTACTTTCTGTTCAAAAGAAGTAAAAAGACTAAACATGTTACAGTAGATTGGGCGAACTCAATTTACTGTATTCATCAACTTTTAGTCTACGATATACATTTTTAGTCTTTCTGTTCATTAATACTTCTTTTGAACTCAATACAAAAAGCAATAGACATCTTTCATTCTTGCTTAATGCATTCAAGCACAGTTGCTTTTTTATTGCGAGTCAATTTCAAATTTATTTCGATTAATTATAATCTTTGGAAGATTTGGAATTAACTAAAAAAGGACAAACCTATAAACTGTTTTTGGCGAATAAGTCATTGATTTTCCGACTCACTAACTCACCCACCTAGTTTGTGGGCTATAAATAATAATACAAAAAAATCAAAATTATATTTATAGTCAATCCTTACCTACCAATAAGCTACCGTTAATAAAAACGTGGACTATATTTAAGAGAAATCATTTGTAATCTTATTAATGTAATAAATACCCATCTTCATCATTCTAATAGTTATCAAAAAAAAAAAAAAAAAAAATTTTCAATGTCACCATTACCATCTTTCTGCTGCTGGTCGCTCTTCGACTTGGTTTAGTCGTTATTGGTTTCTGTTGCACCTAATTATCCATTGACTTTATTGTTGGTTAATGAAGCATACAGACATAAATGAAGAAAATGAAGAAGAATTTGTTCTTGACAGGAAAACTTCAATTCAATTACAAAACATACTTTTGCAAATGAAAGGGAAAGTTCCCTTTTAACAGAATATATTTGCTATGTACACCTGTAACAGCCTGGTAATGCTAACGTACACCTAATTCAGAGAACACATAAAAATGGTGTAATAGGAGTGTAAAGACTATGTGTTATTAGTCCCCCTCAAGTGAAACAGTGTAGACTTAGGAAGCACTTTGAACTTGTCTCTGAGTAGAGCAAATCTGGGTCCTGCTAAACCCTTTGTAAAAATATCCGCAGCTTGACCATTAGTGGAAATATAAGAGATGAACAACCTTTTAGATTGAACCAGTTCCCTCACAAAGTGGTAATCAATAGCCAAATGTTTCATCCTTGTATGAAATACAGGATTATAACAAAAAGAAATGACGCTGAGATTATCACAAAGCATAGATGGAGGTGCAGGTAAAAAGACATGAAGATCAGTTAGGAGCTTACAAACCAAGAGCACCTCAGCAGCAGAATTTGCTAAGCTTCTGAACTCAGTTTCATTAGAGGACCTTGCAACAGTGGATTGTCTTTTACTATACCAAAAGATGGGATTGCAACCAAAGAAAATACAGTATCCCCCAGTACTCCTTCTGGAATCTGGATCCCCAGCCCAGTCTGCATCACTAAAACCATGCACAACACATAGTCCTTTGCTGAATAAGACACCATAATCAATGGTCCCCTTAATATACCTCAAAATTCTCTTAGCAGACACAAAATGATCAGTAGTAGGATTCTGCATATGTTGACAGACCTGATTGACAGCAAAGCAAATCTCAGGTCTAGTCCAGGTAAGATATTGTAAATCCCCAACAAGAGACCTATAAGAAGAAGGATCAGGTAGGAGCCCACTAGAATCAGTCTTAAGTTTTGAACCAACAGGAACAAGAGAGGAGCAACACTTAGCCCCAGCCATATCAAACCTGGTAAGAAGATCCAGAGCATACTTTGTTTGAGATAGAAACAAGCCATTAGCAGTCCTTTTGACCTCAAGACCTAAGAAGTAATGTAGTTGACCCAGATCCTTAATTGGAAAATGAGTTTGAGGCTGAGAAAGTAACTCAGTGCAGTAAGCTTTAGAGTTGCCAGTGAGCAGAATATCATCTACATAAACCAAAATAATGGTAATTATGGAACCAACTTTCTGTACAAATTAATGAAGAATCAGCAGAAGATATCTTAAAATTATAAGAGACAAGAACAATGTGCAACTTGTCATACCAAGCTCTTGGTGCCTGTTTGATACCATATAAGGATTTTTGAAGTTTACATACATAGGAGGGATGATCAGGGTCCTCAAATCCAGGTGGTTGAGTCATGTAAACATCATCAACTAAATCACCATGCAGGAAGCATTGCTCATATAAGTTGAATAATAGGCCAATCGGAATTGACTGCAAGTTCTAGAATGATTCTGATGGTAGTTGGTTTTACTATGGGCTAAAAGTGTCATTATAGTCAAGACCCTCTTGTTGATAAAATCCCTTGGCTACTAGTCTAGCCTTATATCTGTCTATAGAACCATCTAGTTTATACTTGAGTCTGAAAATCCATTTGCATCCAACAAGGTTCTGTGATGGATCATAAGGGACAATGGACAAAGTAACATCAAATTGAAGTGCATTATACTCATCAAGTAAGAAAGCATTCCAATTTGGATCTTTCTTAGCTTGACTAACACAGGTAGTTATGGGTGGTGGAGTTAAAGCAATCAATGCATCCGAAAGAGAGTGTTTTGTAGAGAATACCTTTTTCTTGAAGATTCCATGTTTGCTCCTTGTAGTCATAAGATGCCCAGTAGTAGGTGGATCAGATGCTGTTGTTGGAGAATGACCAGAAGACATGATTGAAGAGGAAGAACCACAGGTACAAGTAATAGTGGGGTAACATGTGAAACAACTGGATTAGCAGTAGAGAGCATAATATCTGGAGAGTCAAATGGAACAGAAGACAGAACACTTGCAGGTTCAGTTTGAGTAAGAGTAGTATCAGAAAGAAAACTGTCAGCAACAATAGCAGTAGGTGAGGCCATTTTTGTGGATGAGACAACAGATGAATGAGATGCCTTAAGAGGATAAGAGGATTCATTAAATACCACATGTCTTGAGATATAAATTATGTCAGTTTTGTAATCCAAGCATCTATATCCCTTGTGGTTACTGATATAACCTAGAAAGATGCAGGAGATACTTCTAGGAGATAACTTGTTAGCTGTGTAAGGTCTTAACCAGGGAAAACAAAGGAAACCAAAAGATCGAAGAAACTTATAATCAGGCTTTTGATGAAACAAAACTTCAAATGGAGATCTGAACCCCAAGGATCTAGTAGGCAATCTGTTTATTGTGTAATAAGCAGTGCTAAAAGCTTCCACCCAATAAGCTCCAGATAGACCAGCTTGAATAAGATAAGTCCTTCATCAACTAAATGTCTATGTTTAGATTTTTCCACACCATTCTGTTTAGGTGTGTGAGGGCAAGAAATTTCATGAATAATGCCATTAGCAACAAGAAAATAGGAGAGTTCTTTATTAAGATATTCACCACCTCCATCTGTTCTGCCTACTTTAATAAGACAATTCAATTGAAGCTCAATTTGAGATTTGAACTGAAAAAATATTTTCTTACAATCAGACTTATCACAAAGAGGAAAGATCCAACAAAATTTGGGAAATCATCTACTATATTCACATAATATTTGTAACCACATAAGGATGTTACAGGACATGTACCCCAAAGATCAAGATGTAAGAGTGAGAAAGGTCTTGAACTTGAATTGGTAGACATAATAAAAGGTAATTTGTGACTCCTTCTTAGTTGATAATCATTACAGAATATTGGTGTTTTGATTACATTATTTGTAGATAAAAACTTACAAACATGTTGAAGTGTTTGAAAAAAAGGATGAGCAAGTCTCTTATGCCAAACTTCTGGAGAAACAGTAGTTGTGACAGTAGAGAGAGCTTTATTTGAAGAAGGGTGTAGAAAATGAATTGGATAAAGTCTATTTTTATGTGGGCTTTGCAAAAATGTCTTCCCAGTTGATAAATACTTCACAAAGAATCCAGAAAAATCAAAAGTTATAGAGCAATTGTTGTCAGAAGTAAACTTATGAACAGATAGAAGGTTTTGAACAGATTTTGGTACAGGATGAATGTCATTAAGAATGAAAGTATAAGATGGTATAGACTTTAAAGAATAACCAGTATGAGTTATGTGCATACCTTCTCCATTTGATGCCTGAATTTCATCAGCATCATCATAAGAAGAAACACCTTGCATCTCAGAATCATCATGTGTAATATGATTATTGGCACTATGATAGACACATTTTAGTGTCTAAAAATTGCACCTTAATTTCTAGTGAGTTAGTATTCGATTTTGTGTCTA
>JAJJMC010009994.1:0-67867 GCA_023531435.1 Papaver californicum | reverse complement strand
AAACTTTGAAATCTCTGTTGCTATTTCTCACTGTTATATTCTTGGTTGAATTGGGTTGTAACAGTTGGAACTGATTCTGTAACGCGTCTGCTGCGTTACTGTTTAGCTGTTACAGCGTTAATCAATCTTGTAATCTTTATTTTGAGCAATGAAATCAACTTTTGAGCATTCTTTCTTCACCATGGGCTAAGTCTAATTACTGGGATGATGGATAAGGTAATTTTCTCAATTTTATGTGATTTAATTATTTTCTAATAATTATTTATAATTCTTTTATTATTAGAATTGCATAGTTTTGAATAGTAAAAACGGTTTTCTTTCAACAGTTGTGCTTTTGCTTGATGGATTATGCTTAGTTAATTAATTTTGATAGCCCATGCTTGTGATTTACCTCTGTTTGTTAGCATAACAAAACCAATTTTGGCAATTATTTGTTCTTCAATTAATTTAAAAAGAATTATCTGATTAATCACATAGGTTGTTAGATTTACCTGATTCCTGATTCCTGATTCCTTTTAAAATTATTTAAAAATCATCCTTAGGTTATTTAGTCTTTTTCTTACTCCTGGAATTTTCTAGAATTAATTTAAATCATTATTTTCTAAAATCTTTACCTTTACAAGTTCGAGAATCGAACCTCTTTTTACCACTATTAAAACCACATCAATTTTTGGCGCCGCCGACGCGGACTTGTTTTTAGGTTTAAGGTTTTAGATTTATTTTTAGGTTTTTATTTTTAGTTTTATTATTTTACTTTGTTCTATTTTACGTTTCTTTTGGTATTTTTCCTTTTTACTACAGGTTCGATTTTGGGATCGAAAAGAGATTACGCCCAAGTTTTGGAATTAAAGCTAAAGACTTGGAATTAAAAAAGGGAAAAGCTTAAAGAACGAAAAAGAAGATCGAAGATTTTATTTATTTTTTAAATTAGATTTTTAGTTTATTTTAATTAATTTTAATTAGTTTTAATTAGTTTAGAAAATTGTATTAGGGTTTTTATTAATTCTGTAATTTTTATTTTATTTTTGGACACTTTTGGACATTTTTTTTTTAAACCCTACGGAAGGGTAATTTTAAATATCAAACTGTGTGCAGGGACGGACGACAATTACGATATTGTCTCGGCCCCTCGGGTTCGCACACTATTAAAAAGGATATTAGTGGCCCGAGTCGACTTCAACGGTTCGTCGCCGTCTAGTACGGGAGGTAAGCTTCGACCAACCCACGAATCTCCTGTCAGTGGGTTTTCTGGACGCCTTTGTATGCATATATGCTGAGGACTGAATACGGAACTTAATTTCTGCATAGTAAAGGGAAAGGCCTGGCCATACAAGATAAGGTTTCGGATTTCATCACCGTCTCCTTCTTGCCCGCCTTAGGAAAACGAAACCTACACGAACCTAAGCTTAAAATCTTGACTAGAAAGTGACCGATAAGGTAACGAGGTTATAGGAAAATCGGTTGGAAGGACTGTATTGGTTACCTTATTAGCCTAATTCAAAAAGCAGGAAGATTAGATTAAAGTTGATTAGAGCCGCCTTGTAACCCAGGGAAGCGTTGCCAAAGAGACAGGGGTATCAAAGCTCCATTGAGCTTCTCCTGTTTCTCTTCAACTTGATTTAACTCGGATCGCTCAGAGAGATTCGCTAAAATTGTAACCAGTTGCCTTCTAAAAGAATAGAAGCTGGTCTAGAGACAATCTAAGTGGAACCATCATGCTTGTTGTTTGCTAGATTTAGGTTTGATTTGGTTGAGTCAGGGCACGATTGTGTTTGATTGTTAGGATTTAATTTTTGCATGCCAAGAACGCCCTTAAGGCGAACTTGGAATAGAGACCCTCAAGGCAGGTTAATCAGTGGAAGACTTGTAGTTCACCTTGACCTTGAGAATCCAACTGAGAGTGAACTAGTCACTCCCGAGACTGTGTCAGCAATGACGTCTCTGAAGGATTTGTTGAATCCTACCCGGACCTCACGTCCATCTTGCATCAAGTTAGCCGCTACTGAAGCGAGCTACGAACTGAAACCAGGAATTATCCAGATGCTCCCATTATTCTTAGGAAAAGAAAACGAAAATCCTTATTTTCATGTTAGGGAATTCGAGGAAATATGTAGCACGATCAGAATTAGAGACTTGAATGACGAGTCTATTAAACTTAGATTATTTCCCTTTTCACTAAGAGATAAAGCCAAGTCGTGGCTGTATAGCTTGGCTCCTCAGTCAATTGAAACCTATGCCCAACTTACTTCAGCTTTTATTCAGAAGTTCTTCCCTAGGAACAAAATTTCGTATGTAAGGCAGAAAATATGCACGTTTTCCCAGCTAGAGGGAGAGTCTCTGTATGTGTATGTAGATAGGTTCAATGACTTATTATCCCAATGCCCAAACCACGGTATAGAGGAATTAAGGCTAGTTCAAATCCTCTATGACGGGTTAGATTATGCATCTATAACCTTGGTCGAGTCTTTGTCAACCGGAGGGTTCGACAGTAAGACTCCTGCTGAGGCGATGAAACTTATGAGGGACATCGCCGAGAAGACCCAGCAGTGGGAGAGTAGTAGAGAGCCAAAAAGAACAATTCTTCTAGGAAGAGGAAATGTTAATAGGGTAGAAGGATCTTTCGATTCAAAGGCCCAAATAGAAGCCTTATCTAGAAGGCTAGAACTGGTCGAAATGAATCAAGTCAGTAGTTCAGAGCCCAACCAATTCGAAGAGCAGGCTTTTGCTCTTTATAATAATACTAGATTTGATAACCAGAGAAAGTTCGACCCATACTCGGAATCTTATAACCCTGGCTGGAGAAACCACCCGAACCTTTCCTGGTCGAAAGGCCAGGCTCAAGGTCAGTTTAGTAATGCTAAAGGTCCTCCAGGCTTCAGTTATAAGAATTCGGCTAGTCCAACTCAGCCCAGCAATGACGAAAAGAATGAGCAGAGATTCCATACCTTAGAAAAAGCTATTTCTAGCATACAAAATTCAGTTAGTGACATTGCTGCGGCTCTGAGAGAGAGAGAACCTGGTAGGTTCCCTAGTCAACCTCAACCAAATCCAAGAGTAGTTAATGAAATGTCGACTGGTGAGAAATCATCCAGTCATGTGAATGCTATTAGTACCCTCAGGAATGGTAAGGTAGTGGATAACAAGGTAACTAGGCCTGACAGTGAACAAACTGTAGTTCACCCTGACCCAGCAGTTGAAGAGACTGATAAAGTCTCTGACGAGCCTGAGGTAACCCCTCAGAGAACCGATTTCATGCCTAGAGCCCCATACCCAAGGTTGTTAGCACCTACTAGGAAGGAATCTAATTTTAACGAAATAATGGAAGTGTTTAAGCAGGTCACTATCAACCTTCCATTATTAGATGCAATTAGGCAGATTCCCCCCTATGCCAAGTTCCTTAAGGACTTGTGCACACGAAAGCGAAAGCATAGTGTGCAAAAGAAGGCCTTCATAGCTAGCCACGTAAGTTCTATTCTGCAGGATAGTACAACACTTAAGTACAAAGATCCAGGTTCCCCAACCATTGCTTGCACGATAGGAAACTACCGTGTAGAAAGAGCTTTACTCGATTTAGGAGCCAGTGTGAACTTACTGCCGTACCATGTGTACCTCCAGCTAGAACTAGGCGATTTGAAACCTACCCAGATGACTTTGCAGTTAGCTGATAGGTCCGTAAAAATTCCTCGTGGTGTCATAGAGGATGTTTTGATTGAAGTGGATAAATTTATTTATCCAGTGGACTTTGTTGTGCTTGATACCAAACCCGTGCCTGATCCAGAAAATCAGATACCGGTTATACTAGGTCGCCCGTTCTTAGCAACATCTAATGCGATCATTAACTGTCGTAACGGTGTCATGAATTTGTCTTTTGGTAACATGACTATTGAGCTGAATATCTTCAACATTAGTAATCAACCACTAGAGTTAGATGACCCCAGCTTAGAAAATGTCAACATGATAGAGACTCTAGTTCAGGAGTCATTACCAAACACTTTAATAGAAGACCCGTTAGAGAAATGTCTAGCCCACTTTGGATTAGATTTTGATGATAGGGAAATTAATGAGGTGAATGCTGTGTTAGACTCAGTATCCGTGTTAAACACCAGCAATAGGTGGACACCTAAGTTCGAACACTTACCAGTCCCTAAGTCAAACCTAGTTCCGTCCCTTGAAGAACCTCCAAAGTTGGACCTTAAGCAGCTACCAGATACTCTGAAATATGTGTACTTAGGCCCATCAGAGACCTTACCTGTGATTGTAGCTTCAGATTTGGACATGGACCAGGAGAATAGGCTAGTAACCATGCTTCAAGACAATAAGAAAGCCTTAGGATGGACCATAGCAGATATTCGGGGAATTAGCCCAACAGTTTGTATGCACCAAATCCATTTAGAAGAGGAATCCAAACCATCTAGGGAGATGCAGCGTAGGCTCAACCCAAACATGAAGGAGGTAGTCCGAACGGAAGTGCTTAAATTGCTAGATGCGGGTATTATTTACCCAATTTCAGACAGTAAGTGGGTCAGCCCAGTTCAGGTTGTACCCAAGAAATCAGGTATCACTGCAGTCAAGAATGAGGATAATGAATTAATCCCAACCCGAGTGACCACGGGTTGGCGTGTTTGTATAGACTATAGGAAATTGAACAAGGCCACAAAGAAGGATCACTTTCCCCTTCCTTTTATTGACCAAATGCTAGAAAGATTAGCTGGACATAGCCATTATTGCTTTCTGGATGGCTACTCTGGTTATAATCAGATTGTTATTGACCCAAAAGACCAGGAGAAAACCACTTTTACCTGCCCCATTGGCACTTTTGCTTATAGGCGCATGCCCTTTGGGTTATGCAATGCACCGGCCACATTTCAGCGGTGTATGATGAGCATATTCTCTGACATGGTGCAACGGTTTCTAGAGGTCTTTATGGTTGACTTTTCTGTGTTTGGTTCTTCGTTTGATGAGTGCTTGCATCATTTGTCGCTAGTGTTAGCTAGGTGTAAAGAAAAGAATCTAGTACTCAATTGGGAGAAATGTCACTTTATGGTTAAGTCAGGAATAGTTCTGGGTCGCATAGTCTCTGCCAAGGGCATAGAAGTAGACAAAGCCAAAGTAGACATTATCAAGACTCTTCAGGTTCCTAGAACCGTCAAAGACATTAGATCTTTCCTAGGGCATGCAGGATTTTATCGTAGATTCATCAAGGATTTTAGTCTGATTGCTAGACCTCTTTGCAACTTACTTGCAAAAGATACCAAATTTACCTTTGATGATGACTGTTTAGGAGCTTTTGAGAAGCTCAAGACCCTACTTACTACTACACCTATAGTTCAGGCACCTGATTGGACTCAGCCATTTGAGATCATGTGTGATGCATCAGACTATGCCATAGGCGTAGTCTTAGGACAGAGGATAGGCAAACTATTACACGTGATCTGTTATGCTAGCAAAACCCTGAATGATGCCCAGTTGAACTACACCACCACGGAGAAGGATTTGTTAGCCATAGTGTTCGCCCTAGACAAATTTAGGTCTTATCTCTTAGGATCTAAGGTTATAGTCTTCACAGACCATGCTGCCCTGAAGTACCTTCTGTCTAAGAAGGACTCGAAACCTAGACTGATAAGATGGATCCTGTTGCTACAGGAATTTAAGTTAGAGATTAGGGATAAGAAGGGTGCAGAAAATGTAGTGGCCGATCACTTGTCTAGGCTAGTCCTAGACACTCCAGACGATTCCCCTCCTGTGAGGGATAGTTTTCCTGATGAACAACTCTTTGTTGTTTCTGAGTCACCTTGGTATGCACACATAGTGAACTATCTTGTTACTGGTCGAATGCCCCAACACTGGGGTAGACAAGATCGTTCTAGGTTTTTAGCTGAGGTGAAACACTTCTTTTGGGATGATCCTTACTTGTTTAAGTATTGTCCAGACCAGATTATCCGGAGATGTATCCCTGAGACTGATCAGTCCAATATTATCTCCTTTTGTCACAATCAGGCGTGTGGAGGTCACTTTAGTGCTAAGAAGACTGCTGCTAAGATATTGCAGTGTGGATTCTACTGGCCATCACTGTTTAAAGACTCCCGCAGCCACTGTGTTGCTTGTGACAGATGCCAGAAGCTAGGAACCGTGACCCGTAGAAACATGATGCCCCTAAACCCGATTTTGATTATTGAGATTTTTGATGTATGGGGTATTGACTTTATGGGTCCCTTTCCTAGTTCTCTAGGTAATCTTTATATACTTGTTGCCGTAGACTACGTGTCTAAATGGGTAGAGGCGGTGTCGTGTAAAACTAATGACCATAGGGTAGTGGTCCGATTTTTGAATGATAATATTTTTGCACGTTTTGGTGCACCTAGTGCTATAATTAGTGATGGTGGGTCACATTTTTGTAATAGACCGTTTAGTCTTCTGATGAAGAAATATGGTATAACTCACAAGGTGACCACCCCTTATCATCCCCAGACTAGTAGTCAGGTAGAGGTTTCCAATAGGGAAATAAAACGCATTCTAGAAAAGACAGTCAACCCAAATAGGAAAGACTGGTCAACAAGGCTTACTGATGCCTTATGGGCTTATCGTACTGCGTTTAAAACCCCAATAGGAATGTCCCCCTACCGTTTGGTTTTTGGCAAAGCATGCCACTTGCCTGTTGAGTTAGAACATAGAGCATATTGGGCTGTGAAACAGCTAAATTATTCACTTGACAAGGCAGGTACTCAGAGGAAACTCCAGCTCAATGAGTTGGAAGAAATTAGGATTGATGCTTATGACAGTGCTAGGGAGTATAAGAACAAAATAAAACTCGTGTATGATAGAAATATTTTACGAAAGTCATTTTCTCCAGGTCAAAAAGTTCTTCTGTATGACACACGGTTACATCTGTTCCCCGGGAAGTTACGCTCTCGGTGGACAGGTCCATATGTGGTTCGTACTGTTTTTCCTCATGGAGCTATTGAGATTGAGACTCAGGATGGTGGAAACATCACCAAAGTCAACGGTCAACGACTGAAACCGTTTTTAGAGTCTAACCCTACAGGTAATATTGAGGAGGTCCCTCTGGAGGACCCAGCGTACTCTGATTGACCATCAGAGCCGTTTGTGTATGTATGTATTAGATTTTTTACATCTTTATTTTTCTCTCCTTAGAAGGATTGCTACGCTTCATTCAGGTATTATCTTTCTGACTCCCTTACTTTTACTCTTTTGGTATTGTTCTTTACTTAGAAACATTGAGGACACTGTTTAATTTAAGTTTGGGGGTATTGGGAGACTTTTTAAGGTTTAATAAGATTTGGAATTTAGAAGCATGTGAACAATTCAGGGTGACACTAACCACTCTAGGTAGATAGAAACTTAGTAATTTTGCTATAAGGATTTATGTGCCCAGCTAGATGGTCTATTCATAAAGGAAACAGAGTTCAGGTGTTAGAAATAACATGATAGTTGTCACCCACCATATCACGTTCTGTTTTATTATTTGCAATTTCGTGTTTCTCTGAGAGTATTGGTGGGTCCTAGCATCGACGTGTTAATTACCGCTGGAATGACATTTAGTGTGTTGAGATCATGCCCCAGTATGAATAATATGTTATTGTCTTAGAGTTATGTGTGTGGTCCCCCTGTCTCCGTCGCCTAAGCAAGCGTGGAATGCAGGATCCATGGGAACACACATGTATTAGGTGTCGAAAAAAAAAAAAAAAAAAAAGAAAAAAAAATTAGAAAAAAATGAAAAAAAAAATAGTATTTGGTATTTTCAAGTTCTCCCTGTCTCCGTCGCCTAAGCAAGCGTGGAACGCAGGATCCATGGGAACTTGTAAATATTTTAGTTAGTAGTAATCGTTGAAAATAAATGGGGAGTATCTCGACACACTAGGTTTCATCTTGGTACTGACCTTCAGACAGATATGAGACACATCGTTCGCCTCAGTCAACATTTGCGACCTTCTACAGTCCACTTTCATCTTCTAAGTCTTTTCATGTGATGTGTGGATAGATAACTGTCTGAGTAGAACTCTGTTGTCTTATATATGAATTTTAATATGCTTGAGTTAAACACTCGTGTACAGTGATTGGATCCATAAAGGGTAATGGTCCTTATAGCCGAATATCTGAGTAGCCAACTAACTAGCTTGTTTAGTGTCTATCCTTAATCATTCACATGTTGCTAAGATCTAGATCCAGGTTTTGTGGGTATACCTCTTGTAAACCCTCATGAGACAAAACTCGTCCACTAGGGACACCTAGGGGTTTAACGGCTTACTGCATATGCTAAATGTAGTCGCGATTCCTGCGAAAGTGAGTTAGGATTTTTACTTTATTTTTAGAGTAGTTTGCTCGAGGACTAGCAAAATAGTAAGTTTGGGGGTATTTGATAGACACATTTTAGTGTCTAAATTGCACCTTAATTTCTAGTGAGTTAGTATTCGATTTTGTGTCTATTACGTGTTTTTATGCTTTTGTAGGTACATTAGAAGAATAAAGATTTGTGGAAAAATTGGCTCAAAAAGTGTTCAAAGCACCCGGGAAAATGGATCAAGGCACCCACACTTTGGATTGGGGCACCCTTGGATCGGGATGAACTGGATCGGGCCAACTCAACGGGTCAACTCGGCCCAGTCAACTCGGTCAAAGTCAGTTGACCGAGTCAAACCTTCATCGGGACAGTTTCATCGGCAGCAAACATCTGATTTTCAAATCAGATTTTCTTTGCGATTTCAGCGCAAATTGGGAGTTACCCAATCTAATTCAAGGTTTGTACAATCGATTAGAAGCTCTAGAAGCCGAAGATAAGGGCCAGATGAGCATGAATTTGGACGGGAACAGGAATACATCCCTGTTTTGGATTGATATCAATTTCTCGTCAAATCACCGAGTTATAATGGGATTAGAACATCCTAGAAGACTCACATGGTCTATATAAAGAGTTTACAAGCTTCAGAAAAACAGTACGCAGCTCCAGGACCACTTTTGCTATTTTTCGGCACTCTCCGTCACCGCTGTTACACCGGCCGTCACCGGTGTTCATCCCCACCTTCACCGAAGAAGAAAGCTCACCCACACTTTTATCTGTTGCAAACTTTGAAATCTCTGTTGCTATTTCTCACTGTTATATTCTTGGTTGAATTGGGTTGTAACAGTTGGAACTGATTCTGTAACGCGTCTGCTGCGTTACTGTTTAGCTGTTACAGCGTTAATCAATCTTGTAATCTTTATTTTGAGCAATGAAATCAACTTTTGAGCAATCTTTCTTCACCATGGGCTAAGTTTAATTATTGGGATGATGGATAAGGTAATTTTCTCAATTTTATGTGATTTAATTATTTTCTAATAATCATTTATAATTCTTTTATTATTAGAATTGCATAGTTTTGAATAGTAAAAACGGTTTTCTTTCAACAGTTGTGCTTTTGCTTGATGGATTATGCTTAGTTAATTAATTTTGATAGTCCATGCTTGTGATTTACCTCTGTTTGTTAGCATAACAAAACCAATTTTGGCAATTATTTGTGCTTCAATTAATTTAAAAAGAATTATCTGATTAATCACATAGGTTGTTAGATTTACCTGATTCCTGATTCCTGGTCCTTTTAAAATTATTTAAAAATCATCCTTAGGTTATTTAGTCTTTTTCTTACTCCTGGAATTTTCTAGAATTAATTTAAATCATTATTTTCTAAAATCTTTACCTTTACAAGTTCGAGAATCGAACCTCTTTTTACCACTATTAAAACCACATCACACTAGTATCAGCATACCAAGGATTTTCACCCATTATATTTGCAGAAGCTAGCATAGCAGTCAAATGTTGTGGAGTGTAATTGTTTTGAGATGCAAAATTGAGCCTATTTCTGCATTCAAGAGCACCATGACCAGATTTTCCACAGATTTGAAAAATCAGAATTGAAGAGGATGAAGGGTTGAAAAGCAGTAGTAGGCCTAATAGAGCTAGTTTGAGATGAAACTGAGCTGCTACTTGATGACATAGGAGTGAAAGATCTGCCATATTGAAAATTAGGAGGCCTGGTAGGTCTCCTTAAATGAGAATGATGACTAGGAAATATGATTCCAAAACCTATGTTATAGGATCTTGAATTTGATGTATGTGCAGCAAAAGCTCTATTAGCAGATTCATTTATTTATGTCAGTAATAACTTCTTCTTCACTGAGAAGATTATTGTGAAGTTCAATGCAAGATATAGATGGATTTCTATGTCTCATAGTAGTTGCAAAAGGTATATAATCTGAGTTTAATGCAGATAGGGTTATAACAACTAGTTCTTGATCAAAGATAATCTCACCTGTTGTAGCAAGTTGATCAGAAAGAGATTTAATCTCATTTATCAAACTAGGAATTGATTTATCACCTTTCTTAAGAGCTAGCAACTTAGTACGCAGCTGGATTGAATTAGTTGAGGATGATCTTGCAAATCTTTCCTCAATCCAAGTCCAAAGATGATGAGAAGAGGTTGATCTGGAGAAATATGCAATGACTGTATCTGCTATTGTGGAATGAATCCACATCATGATTGTAGCATCTTCATCAAGCTAATCAGTGTATAATGGATTTTCGATTCCATTTTCTTGATTTCGTTTTGTTGTGTATTGAACATGACAAGTAAATGTTCCATCAAGAAACTTTTGGATTTTGTATTTCCTTATAACGGGAAGCATAAGATTCTTCCAGGTAATGTAATTATCATCTTTGAGTTTGATTATGACAAAATTTGTTAGATGATTTAAAGAAACCCTAGAAATGGAGTTAGAAATTGGATTTTCCATAGATATTGAAGAAGGTTATGTGAATTCACCAATCATGAAACAGAGAGAACGAAAAAATTGAAGAATGAGTAGTAAATCAACGGAAGAAGTAAGAATCACAACTTAGTTGCTCTGATACCATGAAAGAAGAAAATGAAGAAGAATTTGTTCTTGACAGGAAAACTTCAATTCAACTACATAACTACTTTTACAAATGAAAGGGAAAGTTCCCTTTTAACAGAATAGATTTCTTAACGTACACCTGTAACAGCCTGATAATGCTAACATACACCTAATTCAGACAGTATATAAAAGTGGTGTAATAGGAGTGTAAATATTATGTGTTATTAAGACATGGGTCTAATACTACCATTTTATTATTCATGTACATTTGCATAAAAATATGGACTCGGCTATCTTAAAAAGTGCTTATAAAGTTATACTGTGAAGATGGAAAGCGGCTGTCCAAGCATCAAACCATTGATAAAGAACAAAGTTAAAATTCAACATATCAATAGAACGTTCGAACCCATCGAAGTTTCTATGTACAGAATCAAAATTGATTTGAACGGTTTAATAATCAAAGATATGCGACTATTATTTATTTTATTTTTTTAAAGCATATATGCAAATATTCAAATAATTGATTTATGTTTAAATATCCTTTTTTTTAACATAAACCCTAACTTCTAAAAAAGTAGAAGAATGGTGATAAAGGTAGGTATTTGTTTCTAGTATAAATTAGGTTACAAATATTTAGATTTTTAATTGAGGGTTATATTTAGTTTGATTGTGGGTAACTTTTGGTTACTGCCTTGTTTTATGATTTTATTATACCAAAGGTGTCACTATCCAACTATATAAAACCCAACAAAATAAATTTGATACAAAATACCCATTACAACTCAACTGTCCATATTACCTCACTTATAAAACGATCACCTTCATTAACTGCTCACTAAATCGAATTCGACCTCATTATTTCCCTCTTTAACTTTTCTCTTCAACAACTTCCAAAATCAAACCGTTCAGAATTTTCAAATCATCACAAAAAACTCCTGAAACAACATCATCGTCATCATCATCCATATCAAAAATCATCACATAAATCTCCCTGAAACAAAAATCATCACATAAATCATCATCATCAGTAGAATTGAGTCATCATCATCCTGAATTTTTGATTTTGAAACGGTTGTTCATCATCATTAGTAGAATTGAATCTTCTACTTTTAACTCATCATCATCTCCCTGAAGTTTCTGTTCCATTCTCTAACAGTTTAAAACTAACCAAGATCACTGAAGATCATTAAAAATGGTGAAGAAACAAGACAAAAAGAAAGATAAAAAGATGAACAAAAAACTTAATAAAACAGTTAAGAAACAAGAATCTCCAAAAGGTAAATCGAAGTTTATGGTTTCATCATATTCTGTGATTGTTTATGGTTGAAAATCAAAACGCATCAATGATTTTTAGTTTCACGATTTTGGTTTCATCAATGAATTTGGTTAATAAGGTTTCATATGTTTCGAAATCACCGGTTTCATAGTTAGGTTTCAATTACATTTTTCTGTAATTAGGTTTCACTGATTTTCATCTTGGTTTCATCTGTTTGTAGCGTGATTTTAAGTTTCATCTGTTTTGACCTAATTTATTTACTTAATGTATATTACATTTTTATGTAACTAGGTTTCACTGATTTTCATCTAGGTTTCATCTGTTTGTAGCATGGTTTTAGGTTTCATCTGTTTTGACCTAATTTATTTACTTAATGTCTATTTGGATGGAACCAAAAAAGGTTTTAAAATTTCTGTGTATGGTTGTGACCAACAGTGTTGGTGTTTTTTACTTAATGTCTATTTTGATGGAACCAAAATTGGTTTCATCATATTCTGTGTATGGTTGTGACCAACAGTGTTGGTGTTTTTTACTTAATGTCTGTTTTGATGGAACCAAAATTGGTTTCATCATATTCTGTGTATAGTTGTGACCAATAGTGTTGGTGTTTTTTACTTAATGTCTATTTTGATGGAACCAAAATTGGTTTCATCATATTCTGTGTATGGTTGTGACCAATTGTGTTGGTGTTTTTTACTTAATGCCTATTTTGATGGAACCAAAATTGGTTTCGTCGTATTCTGTGTATGTATGGTTGTGACCAACTGTGTTGGTGTTTTTTACTTAATGCCTGTTTTGATAGAACCAAAATTGGTTTCATCATATTCTGTGTATGTATGGTTGTGACCAACTGTGTTGGTGTTTTTTACTTAATGCCTGTTTGTATGGAACCAAATTTGGTTTCATCATCTTCCTGTATGGTTGGGACAAGTTCTGTTTGTGCTTATGGTTTACTTACTCTGTAACAGGAAAAAAAAGACTGACAGAATCATATAGGTATTAAAGAATTGCAAAAAAACATATTAAAGAATATCATGAAACCAGATGGTACTCCTAAGTACAAAAGGGAAGTTTTTCTCAGCACATATGTCTATGTAAGTTTCATCAAAATTCTGTTATACAAGTGTCTTTCTGAAACAAAATTAGAATTTGATTTTTGATTTTTTACTGAATTTCAGACAGTGCACTCAATCGGGCAAAGTTGTCACACTGCAGTTGAAGCTTTCATTGACAAAATGGATTACACTCCAGAATTTGTATTCGTTCCACTGCTAACAAAAATAAGTGAAAAGTCGTATCACTGGACATTGTTAGTCTTTGATAATGAAACTGGAGAATTCTCTCACTACAACTCCATGGCTTCCACTGAAGATGAATGCAACAAAAGTGCTGAAAGCATGAAAGAAAGAATGGTGTCAGCATTCAAACAACATGTTGCAAAGCTCTGCCTAGACCTGACAAGTCAAACAAAATAATTTATTTTGAACACCCCTTTGTGCTGTCAACAAGATGTGTAAGTACTTTTAAAAGAACTTGTGATATCTCATTTCAATCCTTTTTTGTTTTTGTTTTTAATTTAAAGATCTTGTTTTGTTAATTTCAGGAATGATTGCGGACTTCATGTTTGCTATTACATGAAGAGCCTTTTGAAAGGAAATTTTTCATCCGAAGAGCACATAAAACAAAAGGTGCAAAATATGAGGCCAAAGTTGGCATGCAAGATACTCGAAAAAGTTGCAAACTATGAGTCCAAAGTTGCAACTTAAAGTTATAATGGAGAAAAGACGGGCAAACATTAGGGTGGAGGAGGACTACTTACAACATCCAGGAAAAGGAGTAACATGAAGGTTCAGTTGTGCAATTGTTTGGTTTTTTTTTCAGGTGTGTCTCGTTAATGGTGGCAAAGAAAGAAGACTGATGGTGTTAATAGTGGTTGTCAGTTCATAGAAGAGAAGATGCAGTTCATGATTGGTAAAAACAGAGTTTGTGAAAAAAAAAAGGTTGAAACTAATAACAATGTTAATCAATTAGTTTGTGGTAAAATACAATGGTTTTCCGTAAAACATCTTATTCAATGATTTGTAAACAAAGGGTAGCTAAGAACAGTCTTTTCATCAATCACTACTCTTAAGTTATAAAATATGTTGTGATATTTTTCTCTTAATCAATTATGAACATCTTATTCAATGATTTGTTTCATCTTATTACATGATGATATTTTTCTGTTAATCAATATTTTTGTTTCGTCTTATTCCATATGAAAAAACATGATGAAACCAGAAAAGGTTCCATCATTATTTTTGGTTTTCATCTCGTTCCAGATCAAAAACCATAATGGAACCAGAAAAAGTTCCATCATTTGTTTCTGTTTCATCTTATTCCAGATGAAAAAAAAACGATGAAACCAAAAAGGGTTCCATCACATTTTTTGGGTTCATATTGTTCCAGATGAAAAAACATGATGGAACCAGAAAGAGTTCAATCATTTGTTTTTGTTTCATTTTATTCCAGATGAAACAAACAATGAAACCAAAAAGGGTTCCATCAACTTAGAGATAAAAAACCCCTGAAGAATGTGACAAACTATGAAACCTATTTTGGTTCCAACAAATTATAAAAGCCTGTAACTCTGACAAACTTAATTTAAAAATAAAAAAAAAAAACATGAAAGACCTGGAGCAAATTGAAATTTTAACTGTAAAAATTATTGAAAAAAGAATAATAAAAATATGTAGATTAAAACATATAGTAGTCTAAACAAAAAATGAAAATGAAAGTCGATGAATTGTTGTCAAAATGAATTCACATCTTCCGTGCAGGGCATGTCCTTCGGTTATGGGCACTCAAAACATGGTAGCTACCACAAGTTCTCATCTTCTTATTATGAACTGAACATGTATTAGGAATTCTCTTCTTTTTTCTTGGACGACCTGGTTGTGGTAGAGCATCAGGACCAAGAACAAGAGATTTTGGATACACAATCGAAGGCTTTTCAATTGTGGCAACATCATAAATTGGTCTTGCATAGGATTCACGGTAGAACTTTACTGTAAAGTAGAATTCAATATACTTATACGGGTCTTCTTCATTTAGCATGATACAGCGGATAGCATGGGCATAAGGAAAACCGTTGATGCGCCAGCAGTTGCAAGAACATGTTCTTCTTTCCAAATCAACCTTTTGTGTTAATGTCGAATGAACTTCAAACACATATTGCGACGAATTGGTGACACTGTATTCACGGCCGTGCATCTTGTTGTTGTAAAGCTCAATTTCAAATTCTGGACATAAAGTTTCTCGCCACTTCAATAATGTTGCACATTGCTCGCGACGTACACACATTTGATTCATAAGCTTCACTCTGATCTCATCAACCATGATGGCTATAGGCTTCTCTCTCTCTTCAACGATCCAACTATTGAAACTCTAAGCAATATTCGAACACAACCTACCATAACGACGACCCGGGAAATAAACACTTGCCCATTTATCAATCGGAGCTCTACTCAGATAATCTTGTAACTTCTGATTTTTGACCTGCAACAAATTCTCCCAGTTCTCTGAAAATTTTATATGTGTATTAGCATACACACATTTTTCAAACAACCCAAGCACATAATTGTTATACACCTTACTGGACTTCGGCAAATATTATTGATATTGTTCTTCATATGCCAATAACACCAACCATGAACAGCATCAGGGAATACATCAGGGATTTGGTTCACCAAACCACTACCTCGACCACTCATAAAAGTAAGTTGTTTGCGCAGAGGAGAAATGACTTGCTTCAAATTCTCCAAAAACCATTTCCAGTTGGCGTCATTCTCCGAAGAAACAACAGCATAAGCAAAAGGATATATTTCTGAAAACAGAACAGAAAAAAAATGTCTCAGAAAATAAAAACGATGAAACCAATTTTGGTTTCATCAAAATAAGGTTTCATCGGTTTCAATTACATTTTTCTGTAAAAATAGGTTTCACTGATTTTCATCTTGGTTTCATCTGTTTATAGTATGATGTTAGGTTTCTTCTGTATATGATTAAATAACAGACCTATTTATCAACTCAGAAAAAAATAGAATGCTTAAGAAACTTACCGTCATTCCCGGTTAGACCTGTTGCTGCCATAATATGACCAAGGTATTTGCTCTTCAAATGGGCTGCATCAAGGAATAACAAAGGACGACAATAATTGAATCCACGAATGCATGCTCCGAAACAGATAAACAATCTCTGAAATTTTTGAGTCCCATTTTCAACTTCCAAAACAACACGAGATCCAGGATTGGTTTCAGTCAATTTGTTGGTATACCATTTCAAGTACATAAATGATTTCTCGTTCTCTCCCCATGTAATATTCAATGCATGCCTCTTCCCTGCATATGCATAATAACGACTAATGTCAAAGCCATACTCTCTTGTAAACTGATTCATAATATCCTTTTTCTTCTTCTTTGGATTCTGTTTAATCTCTTCAAGAATCAAGCTACTAATTAGTTTCTTCGACAAATGTGGTTTGTTTACAACTCCACCACAACAAGTATGCTTCTTATTTAACTCCTTGATAATAAAAGGACTACCTCCAACACCATCAATAGAAACAACATATATATGCCATTCACAATTCCCTTCTTCCTTCTTAGAACAACATGCACCAATCCTCAACTTCTCATTCCTTGTCATCTTAAATGAATACCCAGATACTGCATGATATTTCAACAAATCATAGTGACACCCTGGAAAAGGCCTAACCAATGCGCAGACTTCAACGGTTCTTTAACTTTATTACGGACATCATAATCAACTAAATTTGTAAGTGTTGCATGCTCAAAGGATATAATTCCTAAACTTCGTGGCTGCTCAAATGGTATGATTCCTGAAATTTCTGAACTACAACTAGAGGACTCATCTCTATGCCTTACATGTAACTCAAGAGATGGAAGCTTATTAAAAAAAGTAAATAAAGCAACCAATTGGAGATCAAAATCAGAATTGATAACTTTTTGCTGATCACAAACTATATGGAAAATTTCTATAGAAAGAAAAGAGAATTGACACCAACTTGAACATATACTACCCTTCAAATCACAAACAGATGCTTGTAGACCAATACGAAAAGATAATGTATCATCTTTGTGAAATATAACAGCGAGAACAGATTCCATAACCTACAGAAATAGTATAAAACCAAAATAAGTTTCACTAGATGTGAATATTAACATCAACAACATAACAAATTCTGATTCCAATAATATACAAGACAAGGTATGAAACCAAAAACAGTTTCACTAGATGTGAATATAACAAACAACACCAACAACAACATTTGAATAAGAATATAAAAAACATAAGAAATTCTGATTCCAATAATCTACAAGAAAAAGTATGAAATAAAAAACAGTTTCACTGGCTGTGAATATAAACAACAACAAACAAAAAAAAATGAATATTAACATCAAAAACATAACAAATTCTGATTACAATAATCTATAGGAAAAAGTATGAAACAAAAAACAGTTTCACTAGCTGTGAATATAAACAACAACACCAACAATAACATTTGAATAAGAACATCAAATACATAACAATTTGATTCAAATAATATACAAGACAAGGTATGAAACCAAATACAATTTCACTAGATGTGAATATAAACAACAACAAACAACAAAAATTGAAAATTAACATCAACAACATAACAAATTCTAATTCCAATAATCTACAGGAAAAAGTATGAAACAAAAAACAGTTTCACTGGCTGTGAATATAAACAACAACACCAACAACAACATTTGAATAAGAACATCAAAAATATAACAATTTTTATTCCAATAGATTTGAATAAGAACATCAACAACATAAACATAGAAATCATAAAAGCAAATGGATCTGAGTTTCATAATAAACATAAACTCAATTATTCAACAACAAAAAATAATCAATTATACCTGAAAGTTGAATTTCAGTTTGAGATGAATGATTGAACTAATACAACAGCTTGAACCGAATGAGAATATGATCAAATTGAAAGAATAAACTGAAACTTCAGTAAGAATCTTCAAAACACCAACAATTTGAAGTTACAGTTCCTGTTCTTCACTTAAACAGAAACGAAAACGAGTTCGGTTCTTCAAAAGTTTGATAATCAAATAACAACCAAAATCAATAAATCGAAAATTAAAATACAATCAAAATCATAATAAGAAAACCAAAATCAAAATCAAACTTACCTGATGAAATACAACTGAAGCCAGAGTTTCTGTTTTTCACTTAAACAAATACGAAAACGAATTCGGTTCTTCAAATAATCAATGGATTTTAAATGGAAATAAAGTAAAATCAAAATTAAACTTACTTGATGAAATACAACAGAAGCTAGAGTTTATGTTCTTCACTTAAACAACATCGAAAACGAACTCGGTTCTTCACATAAACAGCAACTGAAGATATGTTTCAAATTGATTTAGCTACCATCAATTTGGAGAAGATAAACCTTAGTCGAAACTCTGTTCTTAGCTACCAGCTGAATCAGATTCTCCAAACTTGATTTAGTCGATTTCCTTTCACCAAAACTAAGATTTGATTTTAACATTTATTTCCATTTAAAACTTATAGATTATATAGGAAGGGAAACTCGGGTATATTGAAAATAGCTAAAAACTAAATTTAATCATTATTAAGGGAAATGGGGTTTTAGTTTCATTTTTAATTAAAATGGTTTTTGTTTATTAAAAATAATATGGGAGGGTTTTTTGTATGGGAAGTTTGTTCACCTTGGTTTTCTATACCAAGTTTTGTTTATTTTATTTCTAGAGAGTAAATATTAATTACCGGATTTTCCTATCTTTTATTCGGCGAATATTCTAATTAATTCGATCTTAAACTTGGGAAAGTTCTATGAAATAAATATATATTTTCTTTCTTTGTGTGTTTGCTTTTCTAACAAAATTCTGACCGGACCTGCCCTCTGAGTAGTACAATTCTAATCCCGACCATAAATCTCTTACAATAATAACGTAAGAAAAGTATATAACCATTTGGTGTTTTTGTTGGACAACGACGGCCTGATATATAATAGAAATAAAAAAAACTCGTAGTTTAATATTGTTTGAATTTTTTTTTACATTATTGAAAAAGTATCTCATATTTTTATTGTAATAATCCCTAGTTATTAATTATAGTCGGTTGGGAGAAGAAATATTTCACGAGTGTTATATAAGGAGAGAAAACTAAGTAGAAAACTAAGAAATTGTTTAGGAAGTGGATTAGGAAAGTAAATTAATTAATATTAGGAAACAATAAAAAAAAAGGTCGGGCTGGGACATACACTACAAGAAAAACGGGTTTAAGCGACCGAAATCTTAGCAAGAGCTCAGAATTTTAGTCGCTTTAAGAGTTAAAGCATCCAAAATTTTGCAACTGCCAAATTTTTTGTCGGCTATAAACCTGTGTCCACTTTTATTTAGCCACAAAAAATGTCTTTAATTGCTAGATCCTTTGTTCAAGTAATTTATAGCAGCTAAAAAAGTGATCCTGTAGCTATTTACTTTGAGACAGAGACTCGTAGCAACAACAAAATAAATTGGTTGCTCTAAATGTTAGCAAGAGCCCAATATTTTAGTCGCTTTAAGAGTTTAAGCTACAAAACTTGCAACTGCCATATAGTTGGACTACTTTAAAGCTGTGTCAACTAATTTTTAGCCATGGTCAGATATGTTTAATCGCTAGATCCTTTTTTCAAATAATCTATATAGCATCTAGAAAAGTGCTCGTGTAGCTTTTTACTTTGAGGCACATACTCGTAGCAACAGAAAATTAATTGGTTGCTCTAAATGTTAGCAAGAGCCCAATATTTTAGTCGATTTAAGAGTTTAAGCTACAAAACTTGTAACTGCCAAATAGTTGGGCTGCTTTAAAGTTATGTCAACTAATTTTTAGCCATGGCCAGATGTGTTTGATCGCTATATCCTTTTCTCAAGTAATCTATGTATCATCTAGAAAAGTGCTCGCGTAACTCTTTACTTTGAGGCACGTACTCGTAGCAACCAAAAAATGAATTACTTGGTAAAACCTCTCCCAGCAACTAAGTTTAAGCCACCACCACCATTTCAAAAAAGAAGTCAGTTTTTGAAGTAGACATTTGAGATCTTGGTATGATCCAACAATCTTTTTTGGATTTCTTTATGGAAACATGAAAACTCGTTTAGATCAATATTTTGATTCACTATGAGCAAATGTTTGAATGCACAAATTGAAAAAAAAAATTAACATGAGTCGACTAAATTGACTATAATTAAAGCCAAACTTTTTTACAAATCCCACAACCCATATCATTCCAGTCAAAATCTGAAACTTTTAACACTCAGTTCAACAATTTCAAAATTAAATCAAATTCTGCCATATCCTTGTCTTTCTTGGAAATGACCCTTCCAACATCCAAAATTAAAATCAAATTACATGTTATGTTACAGGTCCAAGCTTAAATGCATCGGAAAGTAAAGAAATGCCTTACTTCAGGCAAACAAGACGACAAGAAATTAAATCAACATCCAAAATGCAGAGTTTCTCGAGACCATTCTTCTAGCGTCAACTACCGTAGCTTTTGTGGGCTCCAAGCCCTCTCCCTTTTATTTTGTTGCACACCGATAATATCATTGGCATACCCTCCTGCGAACACGATCGAAAAATTGAAGGAGTTAATATATTTTGTAAAATGTAATATACTCTCAAATGTAGTGAATAACCTGAATGTAATGAATAAAAAAGTACCATACCATTACTAGAACCTAACAGGAGCAGGAAACTAACAAGATGTAACACCGATAATATCATTGCCATGGCCAGATGTTTTCCAGACTGATCTTCTGAGCCTTTAATCCGAAGTAGAACACTTGATACGACGAAATACAATCATATAATGAAAAATGAATATCAAGGATTGCACCAGAGAAAGAAAAAGAACATATGAAAGTACTCAAAAAAAGGTTTATGCTTGCATACTGTACAATAAACAACACAAACAGATACCATTTTAAGAAAATATGGCAAATAATCAAAAACAAATTAAACCTATATAATACGCTCGGAAACAAATTAAACTTAACCAAACAACTGAACAAAATTTCTACTACACAACTATTACTAACAGTTTAATGAAGTATCGAAGGTTCAACCTTATCTAAGACCTAGCAGTAGATGCATAATCAAGGCTGGAATATGACTTAGAAATCCTAACAAGCATGGATGCTAAATTGTGACATTGCAACAAAACATAGATGATCTCAAGTATGAAGGAGAAATCAAGTAATCAAAATGTTCAGAACAACCAAAGGAGCATTCAGAAACAGGACATATATACTAATAAATGATAATGAAAATGTTATATTTTATATTTTCATTTTGATCCCCAGGCATACTTAGCATATTTTTAAGGAGTTCAGATCAACCTAACATGTGGAAGAAGTAAAAGTAACAAAATAGAATGGTTGTGAAATATTATACAGCAAAAACTGAATAGAAAAGTCGCAGGACCAACGTCTCTGACAGCCTGCCTTGACGAGGCTATACAGACTTTGTTAGAAGTCGGAATTCGACGCTTGACCCCAATTTAGAAACTAGAAAGATTCCGCTTTCATATGCAATTGACAGATCCACATTCCAAGTTCATTCGTTCTGTGAAACGTGTGTGCAAAGATGTGATGTACGTCGAGGGCCATATCTCTTAAACGACAAATCGATGCACCAAGCCCTATGAAACCATTATAGAGGAGAAATAGAAGAACCTTTCCCCGCCAAGAAAATGACGGTAAAATTCCTGTCATTGGTGCCAGTTTCGCAGACAACAGACTGCACTTAAAGTTGTCAGAAAATGAAGTTTTCAACTATAATGTTCAAACTAACTTACAAAAGACAATCATCAATAATTAAACCCTTTAAATATCAGTAAATGAACTTCTAAGACAGTGGATTGTGTACACTCTTAAAGACATCTTTTAACCCACAACAAATGGAAACAAGACTAGGAGCTTTACAACACAAGAGAAACACAAGTATTCAAACAAGCACGGTCCATCAATCATGATTTTCGCCATTGCAAATATAAAGAAAGCATGATTGGAGCCTACATACAGTACCAAATATCTTCAACCGAACAACAAACCACACATACCATTCCTAAATTGTATTTCCTTTTGTTTTACAAGCGAAATTTGGTCATACCATACACATGTTCTAGATAATCAAAATTGCTAAACACCAGAAGCTACTCTGTGTATTCTTCTTCTTGTTATGTATAAGGAAAGTGACTGGTACACACATAATTTTCATTTGGGAGAGAATAAAACAAGCACACATACAACTAACAAGCCAAGGAATAAAAAAAAGGGTCAAGTAAAGACTATGTAAACTTAGATGTAAATACAGAAAATCTAAAACACATTTCATGCCATTAACTTAATAAAGGAATACCAAATAGTGAACTATGATATACCTGCAACAGCTCAGGAGCTTCTACATCATACTTGATCGCCGTAAAGGTGTAAAGAGCACTTGCAGAATGTACATGCTGCAATTGTGCTGCAAAACCCACTTCAGAAAACTCAAATATCCCCTGTAAAAACTCAACCCAAATCAAAAACTCAACCCTTAAGTGCCACATTTGACATAGTATCATATCAAACTTTGATCCATTTGATCAAATCCTAACGAAGCAACCAGAAATTTGTATCATCAAAGCCATCTCCAGCTCTACTCAAAACCTGGCAGTGAACAAACAAAGAAAACACACATTAGTTCTCATCTAGTAGAGACAATAATCTCGTAATAAGCATCATTTTTAGGAAAAAGAAAACAAGCATCACCAAACACTAATAATCAAGAAAGACATAGACTCTAAATTACCTTTCCATTACCAGAACCATAACATTGATTTTCAAAAGAAACACAGAAATTCACAAAGAAAACCTCCAAATCCAAACTACCAGAACCATAACATTGAGTTCAGCTTCCTCCGTTAGCAATTTTCAGTGAAGAAAAATTTCAATCAATCAACTGTCAACATTAACAACTTGGGATGGTGATGGTGAAAAAGAGGAAACTGATACTGGAGATCAAGATGATGGTGGAGTTCTAAAGCAAGAACAACAAACATCAGTTTTTTAACACAATTCCAATCTCTGGGCAACAACAATCAAAACTTTAACCCTTGAAATGCTTAAGAATAATAAACCCCAAATTAGTTACACAAACGTGAATATAAACAATAAAAAATTTAACCATTGAAATTCTTAAAAAAATAACCCCAAATTAGTTCACAAACGTGAAAATAAACCCCAGTTAAACATAATTGTCTCTATTAGGAGCATAAAAATTGAACAAAGAAACTTAAACCCTAACATATGCTAACTTTGGTATATGTAGAAAACAGAAAAAAACAAAGAGATTTCAAAGATTTGTAAGAACCCTAACTCTAAAATCACAGAGATTTGTACAAGCCCTGACTGTATTTGATAAGTTGAACAAAAAAAATTATCACTCAACAAAATAGAGCTGAAATCTTTAAAAATCAAAAGACAAAAGTTAAAAACCAAAATCAGAACTTGAAACCTGATATTTCAACTCAAGAATTGATATTCATCACTTTTGAAATTAGAGATAGAGAACAAAAAATCGAACAACAAACTATTGCATCTCATCATTCTACGCCATTGTTTCAAAATTGATTGGTTAGAAATTGAAGCTTTTCACTAGATCATGGTGGTGGTGGGAACGAAGAGGAAAAATGAATTTGCTTGGGTTATCAACGAGGGTTTTAGTAAAAAAATTAGGTAGCAATTTTGGGGAGTTTTGGTATTTAATGGAGAGAGAAATAAGATATTAGATCTACACCCAAGTTTTTGGCGCAAACCCAAAACTAGCGCGCCAAGATTCTCGTCAACTTTTCCCAACCCAATATGTTTTGGCGCCACACGAAATTAGGACAGTAATTTTACCTCTGTTGCAACTGGTATGCGGTGGCAATCTGCATGACTATGTAAACTTGCATTTATAATCGTTGGATTATATATTCTTGGTTTTCTATTGGCCGGTTAAGTAACTTTAAGGATCATGGTCCTTGTCTACTTTGCGGGTTTATAGTTTTATATGACCCAAAATACCATTTTTTTCTTTCTAATTTTGTGATTTTAATCTAGAAACTTTATCAAAATCAGGAAACTTTTAAAATTATGCCCTTCAAATTTTGTTCTTTAATTTTATTATAAATTTTAATTTCGTTTTTAGTCAGATCGGATATATACCGAAACCCTAAACCTAGCAATAAACCACAAAATATGATTTGTTCCATATCACATTGATCAGAATGTATACCATAGGTCAATATCTAGCAGTGTGGACCAAAATATGCCTCGTCATCTCTGATTAGTCGAAATATCTATACAGGAACCCTATCTAGCAATGAACCACAAAATCCGCTTTGTTCCATACCCGGTTGATCGGAATGTCTATACCAGAAATCTAAATCTGGCAATGAAACTGATGGAATCTGAGAGAAATTGAGTGAGGCCAACCGAAATTACCAAGGTCGATGGGCACCTTCATGACTTGCACTTATCTCTTTTAAAGATACATTTGGTAGCTAATAAGCACAACTTACTTTGGTGTTAGTTCTAACTCAGCACCCCATGCGGCTATTGGCCCCCGAGAGTAACCAGTCTATGCCAAGATGCGGCTAGGGCTTCACGTGGAGGGAAAAGAAAGTTCGATGGAATTCTTGGTGGGAAACTTTGCGCCAAAACTTACTTTTTCCCGATAATCAATCTAGCAGATATTTTCGTGTGGAGGGAAGACAAGGGGGTAATTCGTGTGTCATTTTATGTTTGCATATATTCGTGGATTAGATATCCTTGGTTTTCTATTGGCCAAATAAAAATCATACGGATCATCAAAATGATAGTTACTAGGTAGGGGGATTTTAGATGATCCAAAGTTCTGGATTTTTTTAGATAACTGGTGAAATTGACTAACGTCAATGGATATTCGGTTAAAATGATGGATAACTAGAGAAACCGATGGAGTTCGATAAAAATTAAATGAGGCCAACCGATATTTGGTAAGATTTATGGATAACAAACAAAATTAAGTGAAGTTGATGAAAATTCGGCTGCACAATAATAGGTAACTATATAAACCCACGAAATCCAAGTGGAATCGAGCAATTGAGTAACCTAGTGTCATCCATATACTCAACCTAATTCGACATCCTTAGAACTTCACATGAATTTATTCATATATACATATACAAATTCATCTGACTCTAAAAATCGTTCAATCTAATTGGATATTCTTACATGATTCAATTCCATAAATATTTTTGGATCTGTCCTATTTAGGTTTGATGTTAATGTCCTTTTAGTTAGGTTTTTTTAGTTCCACTGAGATTCAGAACTGTAATAGGTAGATATGCAAAGATCACATGTGTTAAGTGTCTATCCAAGAGATCGGTGGATGTCCATCACTTCTGTTGTTCTGATTGAGATTGTAAATTAACAATCTATCCTAACCTTTATTCCAAAACAAAACACCATTAAGATAACAACTTTAGTATACCCATGGAATCCAGGAGAAATCGAGCGAGGTCGAACGATATTTAGTAACATTTATATATACCGGGTGAAATTGACTAAGGTAGATGAACATTTGGTTAAAGTGATGGATAAACTGGATAAATCGATTGAATCTTATAAAAATTAAGTGAGGTCGACCGACATTGGGTAAGATTGACGGATAACAAGTGAAATTATGCGAAATCGATAAAAATCAGGTTTATATTGATAGATGACCACATAAACACATGGAATCCATGAGAAATGAGGTCGAGCGATATCGGGTATAGTTGATGAATAAGGAGTAAAATTTGGTGAGGTAAATGGACTCTCGACAAAGTAAATAAATAACCGTAGAAACTGATGGAATCTGGGATAAATGGAGTAACCTAATGTCATCCATAAATTCGACATAATTCGACATCCTTGGAAATTCACATGAGTTTATTCTTTTATATACAAATCCATACGACTCTAAAGATCATTCAATCTAATTGGATATACTTACATAATTCAATTCCATAAATATTTTTTGGATCTGTCCTATGTAGGTTTGATGCTAATGTACTTTTTAATTAGAACAAAATTGACTGAATTCAATATAGATCGAAGATTAATTAGTGAGTTCGAACTCAATATTGATTGACCTCGTCTGATTCCATATAATATTCATTAACCTCGCTCAGTATTGCTTAATCTAATTTAGTATCCTTGAATCTAACTTGATTTTAGTTGAATGCACTAAATTTCGCTTAATGTGTTCACTTGTCTCACTCAATTTCACTTCAAATTAGTCAGTTTCGTTCAATTTTACTCTTTATTTTTCAATATTACTCAATTTCACTCAAATTGTTTTGATCTCATTTAGTTTTATCATTTGTGTATTAACATGTTTAGATTTTGGGTAAATCGTCTCTATTGCTTTGAGGGGCCCACGAAGAACCCAAATTGGAAAAATCAAAGTTGAATTGTAACAAAATCAAAGGAATTTATGTTCAATTTAAATGTAGGATTAAGAAAATACACTAAAATTAAACTAATTTGAGTGAAAGTGGGGAAATTGAAAATTCAATCATGTTGAATTGAGGTGATTGCATTGAATAAAATTCAAAATTTGATACTTCAAATATAATAGTGTGAAAGTAATTTATAAATTTTTAATGAGAATTTGATTGCATTTGAACGAAATTTGAGTAAAACTGAAAGTATACGAATCCTAATTATTAGTTTCTTCTTTGTGAATTAGGGGGTATGTATCACGTGTGACACGAAAACTGCATTTCCATCCAAATTTTGTTGAGCGATACAAATTGTAGTATGTGTTACATGTCAATATATAACTAAATTGTGTTAATTTCATCATTTTTTTTATTTATTTTTTTGGAACGAAAGTAATTTGAATTTTTTTACGAAAATTCGATTGAATATGAACGAATTCAAGTAAAATTAAAAACATAAAAATCCTAATTGAAAGTATATACAAATCACATATTTGTTCAATGATTATCATCAAAATCAGTACTCTAGTTGTGTCGAGCTCAGGAAGCTAAACAGAGCAAAGAAAATCAATTCATGAACTTTCTGTGCTGCTGCTGCTGAAGAAGACGTGAAGAACAAAGAAAAGGAAACAGTTTCTTCAACCTATCAACAACGTTTATCTTCAAGTTTGCAACGTTTATCTTCGGCTGTAAGGGTTTCTTTAACCTTTCTGCAACGTTTATCTTCAGCTTTACAACGCTTATCTTCAGCTGCAACGGTTTCTTCAACCGCTCAACAACGTTTATCTTCAGCTTTGCAACATTTATCTTCAACTTCACTGCAACCGTTAATCTGTAACGCCCATAAAACGTTACAGATTTCCTGCTTTATTATTTTTAGCTTCTTTTCTTATTCTCAAGCACTTTTGAGCCATGTACCAATCTTTTGAGAGTGTTTTGAGCATGATGAGCTAGACCCTATTGCTGTGGAGACGAAGGAAACCATTTTTCCAATAATAAAGTTGTAATTCTTATTTTATTGATTTTTTGTAATTCTTTTATGATTATTTGCTTTGAATTAAATTTGAAAAAATGATTTTTATCAATTAGTTGTGTTTTCTTTTGATGGGTCATGCTTAGTTTAGAGCTATTGATGTTTCATACTTTTGATTTACAACTATTACTTTAAAAATCTAACTTTGACAATATTTAGAATCAATTGAATGTATGAGTTGCAAAATAATTGTTAATGTTAAATCACTTGAAAAGTTGGCTAATGGTGGAATCCTTAGTCTTAGTTCTTTCCATATCTGAATTCAATTCTATTTTAATTTTCTTTATTTTTAGTATTAAAAATTAGGTTTAAAAATCAAATCTTTACAAGTCTGAGTATCGAATCTTTTATCACTATTTCTAAAACAACATTAACAGGAGAAGCTATATAAGAACAACTTCAACAAGAGGGAAAGATATCTAGGTTTTTACCTTGTTCTATTCTCACCTCTTCGACTTCTTTTTGTAGGTTCGCGCAAGGAAGATTTCTCACGTCTAGGGTTTGCAATTTATTTTCTTCTTAAATTTAATTGTGTGAACTCCAATCTATGAGTAGTTAATTTTATTGTTGGTTAGGGAATAGTTGGATTTTACAATACATGATTCTATGAATAATAAATTAGTTTTGTCTCATATTTATCGTTCATGATTAACTACAAATATCTAATTGATTGATTATTTGTTTAGTTAAGTTGCAAATTGATTGAACTCGCATTCATATCTAAAGCTAATTTAGGGTTTATTATACGCAAAAGTGATACTCCTTGAATACAAGTAGCATAATTGTGGTTGTTGCTTGTAATGATATATCCTAGTAATCCCAAATAGATCATGACCTGTTAAATTGAATTAATGCGCTTTCCACGTTCAATTGCATTGATTAGCCTAATTTCATGAATCTCAATACTCCTCGGGAATTTAACTTAATTAGTGTTTTTACACGTTAGGTTATTCTCTTGGTAGAATTCATATTCGCATCTTTTAATGTGTTTGTTGATGACTTGAGGAAATTTGTCGGATATTCTTGCGATCAAGGTATTCTAGGGCTTTTGATAAAACGAGATTAAATATCAATTCTAATTATTAAGACAAGAACACATTTTGTGAATGAAAACGAAACCTTGACCAATATTCTCAACTCTTTGATTCTTTTCTACAATTTCTTACCTTTCCTAATTAGTTAAGTTACTTTTATTAAATCTGAAAATCCCCTCTTCTACATAAGATATCGAAACCATATAACAACCAGGACCTCCTCGTGGGAACGATCCTTTCTTACCCTTGCTTCATAATATATCATAAGTAATGAGAAAGTAATAAATGCTTTTGATGTGCTGCGACACACATCAAACATCAAATCCTTTTATTGCACATACAGATGATATTATGTTTTCTAAGTACAATAAGTATTTGGGTGAGTATGAAAATATGAATTATGTCGTATTTTTGCTCAATTATTGGATCCAAGAGAGAAAGAAATGGGATTGGAGTTTTCTCTTGGGTGTTTATATGAGAAAGATTCTTTCAAGGTTACTCATGTTATGAAAAAAGTGAAAGAAGATTTTATGATACTCTTTAAAGAGTATAAGTCTGTGCATTCAATTTGTGAGGAGGGGTCAAGTGTAGTGCTGCTCATATAGTTGATAAAACAGTTGATGTGCAAGATCAAAGTCTCGTGGATAAGATTCCATTAAGGAAGAAAAGGCAACAAAAAAAAAAACATCTGGTGTTGAGGGAACTACATAGTTGCACATGTATTTGATGGACGTGATGGATGTATCAAATAGTGAAGTAAGTGGGGTAATTGATTCCAAATTTGACATAGTGGCTTGGTGGCAGACCAATAGTACCAAGTATAAGATACTCTCATACATGGAAAATGATATATTATCCATGCTTGTGACTTCAACTGTCTCTGAATCAACATTTAGCACCAGAAAACGAATGCTTAGTCCACGGAGAAGCTTTTTATCTACTAGGACAGTTGAGGCATTGTTCTGTATACAAAGTTGGTTATAAAAACCCATTGCTCTTAATTTTCTATGTGATTATGTACCAGATGATAACTCTAGCATCGAGGAAGGTAATGTAATCTGTTTCCTTATTTTTCGTTTTCTTTAATACTCATTATTTAAAGTTGTTAAAAAAAGAATAAAGACTTATAAAATCCATTTCTTGTTGGTTGTTGCAGAGTTATTGGGTCCTATACCAGCGTTAGAGGTCTTTCATACTTGAAGTTAATTTGAATCATTTCTCGTTGACTTGTTGCAGATTTATGGAAGTCCAAGTACTATTATCAGTATTATGTGTCTTTTATGTTCAACTTTGATGTTTGAAAAAACTTACGGATTATGTATGATTCATTTGAATCATTTTTTATTAAAATCAGAGTTATACATATCAAAATCATTGTTGTATATGGATTGATCAAGTAAAATTTTAAAAATTTCGGCTTGGGAAGGGTCAAACCGACGACCACAAGTACAAAGTTAGAATGGGACCTGGTACGGTTCAGAACCAACTATACCGAACAAGATCGGTATAGGTATTGGTTCCAAAAGTTAAAACCGACTATCTATCGATTTAACAGTTAATTTTATGAAGAACCGAACCGAACCGAACTATATCATATATAACCTTAGTTTTGAACACACTTTTAAAATTGAGTTTCACCTTTTAGCATGGCCGTTAGGTATGAACGACGACATCCATACCAGGACCATCTAATGTACTATCTTTTATTTATTTTTATTTTTATATTTTTGATAAGGTGCAAAACAGCAAAAGAGAATACTTCCCGGCTGAACATTTTCTGGCCAGCTGACTCTAATCCAGTTTCCAGTACACAAGCATGGCGATACCACATGACTAGCAGTTGATAGACGAAGTTGGTTAACTTATGTAGGACTATGTGTACAAAATCAAGTCTTATAAAAAAAGAAAAAAAAAGAAACAGATTTTGTAATAAAAAGCTCGAACGTCACAGATCTCATCTCAGATTCTCTTTTTTCTTCTTCAAGTAAGAATACTTGATAAACTAGTTTCTTCTTATCATGGTCCAAATAAACCAAAACTAGGGGTTTCTAACATTTCTCGAGTGTTTTTCAAGATGGAAGCAGAACTAAAGGACATCACCAATCTGAATAAAAGTCAAAATAGTCAAAGTGAAGAAGGGAAAGAAAAAGATAATCAACCATTACTACAAAAATCAGAGGCTGGTGATTCTAATAATATTTGTTACAGTGAGAAAGATATAGTAGAACTTGAGAAGAAATGTGCAGCTTATGTACGTAATGATGTATACGGAACCATGGGTTTAGGCGAAATATCATTGAAAGAGAAAATCTTACTTGGACTAGCTATGATTACATTATTACCGATTCGATTAATCGTTACGATTGCGATTTTGACTTTTTATTATTTTGTTTGTCGATTATGTACTCTTTTCTCTGTTCCTAATAGAGAAGAGGGAGAAGATGGGCAAGAAGATTATGCTCATTTAATTGGGTGGAGAAGGAATGTTATTGTTGCTTTCGGGAGATTTTGTTCAAGGGCTATCTTGTTTACTAATGGATTTTATTGCATTAATGAAACTTATCGACGCGTGGAGAAATTGGTGGCGAATGAGGTATAATTTGTTGTGTTTTTTTTTAAGCTTATTGTTAAATTTGAGATTAGGGTTTAGGTGTACTAGAGTGAGTAATTCCGTGATTGGACTGGAACTACTAACTTCAAGTGTCCAACTGGGCTATTCCCAGCTGGTCGAAGTAGAGTTATTGCTGGATGAAATATCTTAGTAAATCATGAAACACTAGTTAATCTACTGGATAGACTAGAAAGTGATCAATTAAACTTGATAGTAACATTTAAACTTGAACACCTCGTTTGGTTGGAAGAATAGGAATCTTGGAATTCAATTATGGGGTAAATTAATTCTTGGAATTGAATTCAAATCTAAAAAATTAACGTTTGGTTGAGATAATTCAATTACATTTTGTTTTCACCCCGGATTCCATTGCATTATTGGACTAGGGCAATGGAAATCCATTATTTTGGAGGGAATTGGATTCCTAGGAATCAAAAATCTTTATTACTCAAAGTTGATTTGTCTTGTTTGGTTCAAGTAATCGGGCACATTCCCTGGGAATTGGATTACCTAGCTTTCAATTCCTTGAACCAAACATGCTAGAAGAGTCAAATGGATAATATCAGGATTTCTGAAACCCCCCTAACTACAATGAGCTCTTGTAGCCTTCTCTCATAATAATATAACCAAACAAATCAGGGAAAACCTTAAAATCTACTCAAGGAAGTGATGCTTAAAGAGCAAACAGTGTTAAGTGCAGTTATGTTGAGATGCTAACTTTGACTAGACATGTGGAGAAGCAGACCATCTAGTTTGGCATGTTTCATGTTCAACTGGTTTTATTAGTTTGTTGGTTTTGACCCATTTTTATGCTGCTCCAGAGTATTATTGAATACCATAAGTTTTTAGAAGAATATTATATTAGCGACTTTGAAGGGGAATCTTGCACATGGAACTGTGGGTTGGAAGTAAACTATATGCCTGATATTGAGTTTGATTCTTTGCAATCACTTTTGATGCAAGTGTACTTGACAGTTCTTTGGACATGGATTATAATGCGTTAAGTATTTAGGAAATTAAAACAATGTGGTGTTTTAATGGTTTGATTGTTGTCCAGCTGGAAGGACTAGTTTTTCATTTTGCACTAGAAGCAGGTGTGCTATATAGCACTCCTCACTATTTCAGTCATTCGCGGTTTTGATGACAATATTCTCTTAATTTATTTTCCTCCATTTTTATCAGGATCAATCGAAAGAGACATCAGAGGTATCTGAAAGACCCGGAGCAATCATATCTAACCACGTATCTTACTTGGACATTTTGTATCACATGTCTTCATCCTTCCCCAGCTTTGTTGCTAAGGTGGGTTATGAAATAGAAATTTTTTATTGTTAGAATCAGATGTAGAAACTTGTTTGAGTTACTTTTCCCGCTCCCCCCTTCGCTCTGTTTGGAACTGACATGTTTATGCACTTTTTTTCCTTTTCCTTTTGATGAAGAGATCAGTAGCTAAACTCCCTCTTGTCGGCCTCATAAGGTTTGTTCACATCTACATAGCATTTAGGAGGTTTTTAATGTCTGGATTTAAGGGTACTCATAATGTACTATCTTGCTACTATAGGTTTCGTTCTCAGTTAATTGATTATCAGTTTTATAACTTCGTGGACGGTTCTTATGTGTTTTAATTGCTTATGTTCCGTAGCAAGTGCCTTGGCTGTGTTTATGTTCAGCGGGAGTCAAAATCTGCCGAATTTAAGGGTGTTGCTGGTACATTTCTTTTTAACATTTTTTTTTCCTTTTGAATTGTTGTCCAGTGTACATTACCACAGATGCTATTTAATGATCCACAATTCGTAGAACTTAATAGTTGATAACGGAGCAACCTCTCCAAATGTGAGATTCAGAATAAACTGCAAAGTGCATGTGCAGTTCAAAAGGAAATGCCTAGGCGTCACCTCACATTGCTAAGATAAAAATGCTAGAAAAATCAAGTCAATAAACATCACTCTATAGAGTTTAAATTTTAAATTATCAAGTTGTCTAGAAAAAGCAAAAATCCCTTTAACTCTCAACGGTATTCATATTGAGATCATTCTCGAGTTAAACCCTAGATTCTGGATACACATTTATTAATGTACAGGTGTGAAGACTGAAAGTGAAGATTGAAAAAAGTGATTAAGGATGTTACTGTAGCCTGCAGATGGCAAGTTAAGCGAGTATTTATTATCAGGTCAGTAGGTTAGTATGTTTGACCGAGATTAATTTGATAACTTGCTAAGCTTAAATAGCATACAGAGTAACATCTATTGACCTTATTTTTAGCTTTTAGCAGTGCGAGGCGACGCCCATCTTTCCAACAGAAACCGTCTCTATAAACATTGTTCTTTCCAACATTAGTTATAATCCAAAGAAAGAAGAGCATTTTTTTTATTAAAGCAATTACAACATCTCTTTTCTTTAGCTTGACCGCTGTTAAAGGTTTCAAATATATATAATATTTTTTTGAATTCCAAAGAAACAAGATAGTTACAAGCTTTCAGCAGTATAAGAAAATATACTCTTATCTATTTTTCTTATTGAACACTATTAGGATGTTTCAAAAAGATAGTAGGAGCACAATCCAAAGAAAGAAGAACGTTCTGGAAAGTAAATACTTCTCTTTCCTTTAGCTTGAAGTATGAGGATCACTTGGTTTAAGTGAAAGCCACATAAAAGAAGAACATTTTAGTGACTAAAGTACTTCAGCATCTCGTTCCTTTAGCGTGAAGCCGTGAACTATTAAAAAGTTTCTCTTTTTTATTGTTTTCTTACATAGAGTATTTGTATAAAGTAATTTCATTTGTTGACTGTATGAAGGCTTTACTGATGATCATAGTTTCAAACTTAACCACTGCTTTTGCTTGTAGGGGTTGTGACGGATAGAATTGTAGAAGCTCATCAGAATGAACATGCTCCACTGATGCTGCTTTTTCCAGGTTATCACTCCCTTAACTTGGTGATCAGTTAGTGTGTTTCAATAATCCCCTGGTTAGGGTACCTACGACTATCACTATGTATAGCTACTGTCATTTCTATAATTGAGGGTTTGCTAACGTTATGGCCTGAATAAACTTTACCTTTGGCGTGATTGTTCTTTTGTTGATGATAGAGGGCACGACTACAAATGGAGATTTCCTCCTTCCATTCAAAACAGGTGCATTTATAGCAAAAGCGCCAGTGCTTCCAGTAATTTTAAGATATCCATACCAAAGATTTAGTCCAGCATGGGATACCATATCTGGGGTGAGTACCACCTTGAAGGGGCTTTGATAAGCAATTCTTTGCTGACGTGCATCATTTTAATAAGCGCATATGGTTTTCGTACTCCTGACATTGCTGGAACTGGCTCATGATAATTCATCATGATGACCAGTTAACGCGTATTGTCACCTGGTCTTGAATTATTACTTCATCCGTTAAGTACGTTAGTCGAACATCATGCTGTTTTTCTGTTCCATTTCCTTCATGTTCCAAGTTTATGCTTATCTGCAGGTTCGCCATATTGTTTTGCTCCTCTGTCAGTTTGTCAATCACATGGAGGTGGTGCGCTTGCCTGTATATCATCCTTCAGAACAAGAAAAGGAGGATCCAAAACTTTATGCTAATAATGTTCGGAAGTTACTGGCAACTGAGGTATGTGGATTTCTTTCTTCATGTTTGTCATTCATTAGAGGGAAATTCTTTATGAAACATTCAGCGCCTCTCGAACTAGAGTTCTGGATTCTCAACTTCTTGTGCTGTTGAAAAACCTGAAGCTTAGTGGTTTTCTTCCAAATGAAATATTAAACATGTTATTATTAAACTTGGTCATGTTTATACCCACCGTGGTTGGATTAGGTACTGCAAGATCTTTGTCAAACTGATAAGTTCCTGTTTGATGCACTAATTTCCTAGTTACACCTCAGAATAAAAAGCATTGTCAACTCTGAACTCTGAAAATTAGTATTTGTTGTTTCTTTCGACTTGACCTTATACCAAAACTACTTTCTGCTTGCTTTCAGGGTAACTTGACCCTCGCAGATATTGGGTTGGCTGAGAAGCGAGTTTATCATACTGCGCTCAACGGTAATAATAACAAACCTAGTGTTTTACATCATAAAGATGATTGATAGATAATTGTCCTTGCTCCCAAGTCATTGAAACTTCAAATTGGGTTGCTTGGTTATATGTGTTTTAGGAACTGACTTTGTAGAGTTTGACAGTTTATCTGTTACACCATGAACTCCAAGAGACATGGGTGTGCTACTGTTGGGGTTGTAATTTCTGATAGTTTTAATGACCCTTGATACATTTGGCTATAAAAGAAGGTGATTGGTAGTTTTTAGATTTTTTCTTTGCATGTTTTTATTCAATAATCACTAAACTCAGAAAAGTTCAATTTTCATATTTAGTCGCATCATAAATGGGGAGAATAATCTACTCAGCAAAGTGTCCTTCCACACCTGAAAACCGTCATCTCTGTAAACACTGAAGAATCTATATTCGTGTCGTGCAGGTTTTCTTCGTCAAAGATAATGCCAGATTTGAACTCCCTGTAAATCTGTTTGATCACGTCACACTCAGAGTTCAAAAGGAAAATTTTGTTAAGATAAGCAATCCTTCTTGCATCCATGGAAAACGAGCACATTCTTTTCCTGGGCTTTTTAGAATGCCTAATTCACGTAGTTGGTAATGGCATAACGTTGATATAAGTATAGCACAACATCCGTTGATAACATAACTGCTTGACCTGTTTGCCAAACCATAAAACTAGAAAAATGTGAAAAACAAAATATAGAAAGAGAATAGGTTTTGTATCTTTGTTTCTTTGTCATTTTCTGTATTCATGTGTCAGCATTGTTACAATAGTACATATTACCCGTTTGGTTTGTTTTCTTTTTCTTCCCCTGCAAATTTCCCCTAGTTTTTTTTTTTGAAGCATATGCCCTAGTTTCTAAATTATGGAATGGACTATTGGCTGCCTTTTTGAACACCTTCAAAAATTGGATATAATCTTTCCCTTTTTCTTTTACGCATTACCTTTGATGTAAGCTAATGGAGTTCTTGGCCGGCCGGCTGAATACCTAAAACTAAAGATGCAAAATAAGTTAGTTGCATACTTTGCTGGTTAAGGAGCATTGACAGTTAGACACCGAGTGGTACCAGTTATACATGTGGATACATGCGATTGTGCATGACTCTCAATTGTGTACATGACCACTGTTTTTTTGAAATAAAAACTGACAACAAAAACAAAATTCCTTCTTCCTTGATGAGAGGGAAGGTATCCGATCAGAGTATAGATCTACGGTCCTGTGAATCGGAAGTAATTCTAGTCCTTCGCGATGGTTAAATGGAAATTTAATACACCCTCCATTCTAGTTTAATTGCTATAATAGAATTTAATATAAAGATTTAGAAAATACTTAGAGAATATATTTTTTCCTAAAATACCCTAACTTAGTACTTAATGTTTCTAGTTTTTAAAATCTAGGTTGAACAACACAAAAAAGAAATTTTAGAATCTAGGTTGAACAACACAAAAAAGAAAAGTAAGGTTAACAAAAACAAATTGAATGATAAACTCCTCCATGTTTAAATGACTGTTAGGATTCTCTTTGTTCACTCCTTGCTCTTGAAAATGTTAGATCGATGAAGATGGAGGAATTAGATTACTTAGCTAATGAAAGAAAATCAGCTGTATTTGATGTTAAAGCTACGAAGATTGTTTGTACTAAGACATGGTCTTAGATTCAGTTGGAGTAGAAGAGAATGTGTACAGTTTTTTTGTTTTATCTTAAAGCAGAATATGTACAGTTTATTTAGAGAGGAGTACATAGAAATGAGTATTTAATAAGACTTTGTCAAGAAAGTTGGATATACGTTAATCTAAGTTTGATGTTGATTACAAGTTAGGGATAGGATAGAAAAAAAAAGAGAAAAATATAAATTATATCAAATAAATTGGGATAAAAAAAGAACTCATAATATAACTATTACATTAGGACGGATAGAATAAAAGGAAAAATTAAAATCTTCCGTCCCCACCGTTTTTTTGACAAGAAGAAATTGATTAATTGAAAAGAGGGCTACAAAGATCCATTGTTAATTGGGCAGAGAAAGGGGAGGGGTTTCTCCATATCTTTCCCGTTCCCTCTAACCGGGAAGAATTAGCAATAGAGTCTGCTATCTTGTTTTCCTTTCTACTAATAAAGGATAACTTACAGAACCGAAATAAATTTAAAAGTTTTTTACAATCAACAACTAGCGAATGACAGGACCAGGGACTAGAAGACGTGAAGCCGTTGACGTCATCAATGATCGTCTTGGCATCACCCCGGATCAAAATGTGTCTTCGGCCTTAGTCTGTGGCCCATAGAATGGATTCTCTCAAAGCCATAACTTCTGCCTGGAGGCTGGATCCCACCCTGGCCACGCCCGAGAAGCCTGCTAAAAAAGAACCCTTTGGAGTACGGGCTACGACTCCATATCTTGCTGCATAGTCAATTGTAGAATAAGAGCCATCAAAATTAATTATCACATAATCAGTATTTGTAGCTACCCAGTTGGATACAGAGCCCAGTTCGGAGCAGATTGCCTTCCTAGTGTACCAGATTTGATTTCCTTGTGCTTTTGAAGATAGGTCATTTGAGTTTGTACTTGGGTTGTGGTTGGTATCGGGACCTGTGAGGGTTGGCCTGGGGTGGTGGGTTGGGGTTTGACGATTGACTGAGGGTGCCTTGTGGCTGGTTAACAGGTTGTGGTTGATTGTGTTGGGGATATGGTTGATTGGGAGGGGTTGTGCAGGAAATGTGAGTGTTGCCGGTGGTTATATTGTGGGGATGGAGTGATATATTGGCTATGGTAGCAAGAACTGTGGTGGGGTTGGGTTTTACTTCATCAAAAATGATGTCACATCTGTGTCTCCAAATCCGCCACAGTATTTGGGATATATAAGCAGTCGAGATCTTATCTTTGAAAGAAATGATGATGTTATGCTTATGCCATGATTTTATCCATTCTACAATGCAATTATAAGTTAACATGTTGGTATGCAGACTGGGCCATAAGGTTTGCCAGATTTTCTTAGCTAGATCACAATGCATAAAGAGATGGGTACTAGTTTCTACATGCTTATTGCAGAGGGACAAAGTTGGTCTATGAAACCCATATGTTTGAAAATTTTACTTCTAACTTTTAGAGTTTGTTTTACCATTTTCCAGATGAAGAGGTTTATTCTGTTTGGGGTTTTGATTTGCCAAATATTTTTTTATACCCCGAGGTCCAAATGGTTGACCCTGGCGGGAGGCAAATTGGCAGTTACCAGATTTTTGTAGGTAGAAGCGACATAGAAAGTTCCATTTGTGGTGAGACTCCAACCCATTTCATCCCTGCCATCCCGGAGGATAGGGATAACCATAATTTCGTCGATTTGGGTTCTTGTGAAGAGGTTTCTGATGATAGAGGCATTCCACTTATGGTTATCTTGATCAATGATCTCGCTGACCCAAACTAAACCCGAATTTCTTTGATGATCAGTGACGTCAACTATGCACATGCTTTTGAGCCAATTATGATCCCAAATCCTAACATGGGTACCATCCCCGATGGACCAAAAATGATGGTCCCGGATAACCTTTATGCCTTTCTGGATTCCTCTCCATATCCAGGTGTCCGTAGCGTTCTTTTGGACATTCAGCGGACTGGAATTGGGGAAATAACGAGCTTTGAGGACTCTAGCCCAAAGTTCAGATTCGTTGTGAATTAATCTCCAGGCAAGTTTAGTGAGCATTGCTTCATTGAAAAGCCTTAGATTCTTGAACCCCAAACCTCCCATATTCTTTGGCTGACAAAGGGTCTCCCATGCCTCTATGGAATGGCTCCTAACATTACTCTTGCCGGTATTCCAGAAGGTCCTTTAGATTTTGTCTATAGAATTTATAGATTTTTTTGGCAATTCTAGGCATCCCATCTGATAATTGGGAAGGGTGTTTATTACCGATCCTATCATGGTAGCTCTACCGGCTTGGGAAAGCATTTTAGATTGCCATTCATGAAGCCGATGTTCCATACTCTGCAAGATGGAGTTAAAGGTTAAGGTCCTAGCTCTTTTGCGGAAAAGAAGAAAGCCCAGATATTTTTCTTCATCCGTTATTCTAGGCATGTCCAGCCAAACCCCTAGAGTTCTCTGGAACCCTTCTTCAATATTCTTGCTGCAGAAAATGCCGGATTTGTTGAAATTGATACATTGGCCACTAGAAAGGCTGAATTCCTCGAGGATGGAGAGAAGGTTTTTCACTTCCTCCTGATTTGCCTCTATAAAGATTAGGCAGTCATCCGCAAAAAGAAGGTGGGAGATCGGGGGGCCAGATTTAGAGATTTTCGTGCTGATCAGGAAACACATATCATTTGCACTATCAATCATTTTTGATAGGACCTCCATGCAGATTATGAAGAGATACGAGGAGAGGGGGTCTCCTTGTCTTATTCCTCTAGTGGGCTTGAAAGGCTTGCAAGGAGAGCCATTGAGAAGAATAAAATAGGTGAGAGTGGATATGCATTGGTTTATGAGGTTACACCATCTTTCCGAAAACCCCATTTTCTTCAGTATACCTAAGATAAACGACCATTCTATCCTATCGAAAGCTTTGCTCATGTCCAGTTTTATCCCAAGTCTGCCCGAAGTACCAGTTTTCCTTTTCATAGCTTCCACCACTTCTTAGGCGATGATGACATTATCGTGAATGTTCCTGGTGGGGATGAAGGCCGACTGGGCAGGGGAGATGATTCTTTTGATGATAGGTTTTTGTGTATTCGCTAGGGTCTTGGAGATAATCTTATAGATGGTGTTGCACAGGCTGATCGGTCTGAAGTCAGCAGGGGTTTGCGGGATCTTGGTCTTGGGAATGAGGGACATGTAGGTGTTATTGAACTCTTTTAGGATGAATCCAGTAGTGAAAAAGGCTTTGATGGCTTTAATCACATCTTCCCCTACAGTATCCTAGTTATGTTGATAAAAGCCCGCTTGGAAACCATCTGGACCTGGGGCCTTCCAGGGTTTCATACTACTAACCACAGATCTAATCTCCTCCGAGGAAGGAACTTCACCGATGGAATCATTTTCAGACTGGTTGATGACAGGTTTGAAGAGATGGATGATATTCGGGTCTATCAAGCTTTGGCTGGTTAAGCAAATTTCCTCAAAATGGGTTTTTAGGAGGGTTTCCAGATCTTCCCTTTTATGAATCCATTGGCCATTCTTATCTTTTAGGCTCACAATGTTATTAGTCTTTTTCCTAAAATTTGCAATGGCATAAAAAGTTTAGTGTTTCTGTCCGCATCTTTGATGAAGTAATCCCTCGATTTCTGGATCCAAAATTTATGCTGGATATCATACCAATGTTCTAGCTCAAGCTCCAGAGTTTTTTGAATTTCTCTGTCTCTCTCTCCCGTACTATCTCTCAGATCAAGGAGATTTTTCCCTATAGATTCAATTTTCCCTTCGATAGTCCCAAAGGAGTTTTTCTTCCACCTCTGGAGGCCTATTTTGGTATTTTTTAGTTTTTGGGTTAGGATATATTGCTCAGAGCCATGTGCAATAGAGCGCCAGTTTTCTGCTATATTGGCAGAGCACGAGGCTTCTTTCTGCCAACACTCATAAAACTTGAAATAAGATTTTAGCTTCTTTTGGATAACCTCTGTGTCTAGAACAATAGGGTTGTGATCCGAGCCAATACATGGCAGACTATGGATGATAGAAGTTGGGAATTGAGATTCCCATTCCTGGTTGACGAGACCTCTATCAAGCCGTTTGAGAATTAAGTTTTCTTTTTCCCTTTTGTCAGACCAGGTGAATTTGGGACCAGAATGCTTCAGCTCAATTAGCCCAGCGGCTTGGATGATCTCATGAATGGGGTCATACGGGCCTTTCGTATTCTCCGAACGGTTACTCGTGTCTTCAGGAGAAAGAGTGATGTTGAGGTCTCCCAAGATGATCCAGGGGTATTCTATGTCATGGCTCATTTCCAGGATATGCTCCCATTGGGCCTTTTTGGGCCCATAAATGATTTCTCCATACAAACAGGTAATGTAGGTATCTTCTTCGTTTGGGCTAGGTTTAATTTTCAGGTTTACCTGATTTCTGACATTGTATGTTATCATGATTTAAAGGTTATCCTTCCACATTAGGGCCAGTCCTCCGGAAAGCCCCCTCAAGGACTGGGCCCACATAATAGGATAATTGTAGGGCCTTAGGTGGCTTAGGGTATTTTCTTCACTGGTTTTGGTTTCAGAAATGAAGATGATGTCCGGATTTACTTGCCTAATGGAATTTTTGAGATGTTGTTTAGTTTTGTTTCCTCCAAGCCCTTGGCAGTTCCAAGATAAAATTTTCATGGTGGGTTTTTTTGATTATGATGAGGGGCTTCTTTCGATTCCAACGGGTAGTCTCGGGTAATAAGATGATTATTATGATGGATTATTTTCAAGGACCAATTTTTGTTTTTTATTTTATGATTGCTATACAGATGAGAATTCCTACTTATGATATGGGGATGCCAATGCACATGCGTATGCAAAATGATGAAAATAATCTCAGAGTGCACAATCTTATCCTTCTTACTATGCCCAAAATGGTTACGCTGGATGTGAGTATGCTCGAAGGTGATGAGTTGATGGAGGTGGGTATGGTCGCTTGGATGATTTTGAATTTGAAAGTGGGGGTAATAGTTGTTGGGTAAGGCCTGTTGGTGGAATTGGGTTCGTTTGGAAGGGCTTGAAATGTTAGTCCTGGATGGGCTTGGGTTGAAGTGCCTGTGATGGGGATAAGATTTGGAGGTGGTTCGATTGAGTAGGCTTGGGTCTGGAGGAATTCTTTTTTGGATGTGGAAAGGATTTGAGAATGGGCTTGGATTAGGTGGTTTCTTATGGAAGTACCAAAGGTGGCTTGGTTGAAGTTAGCCGAATCTGTGGTGGGCTGCCGAAAATGGTTCACAGAAATTTCTGCCCCAACTTTGTGATTGGAATGATTTTTATGGTTCTGATCGGAAGTAATCACACTAGAGGAGAAAATGGTGTTTTGGAACTGATCACTCGACTGGGGCCTATTTGTGCGGTTATTAACAAAAGCCTGGAAGAGGCAATCCAGGTGGATGGGGCCTTTGTTTATCGGATCAAATTTGTTGCATTTTCGGTTATGGGGATTACCGAAGGTTTCTTGTTTTTGATGGAGAAATTTCCGGAAATGGGGAGGAATTTTAGCAAACTGATTCTTTATGGCCTCCGTGTTCCTGCTGTAAAGTTTCTTATTTCTGATCGTGACTTGCTCAATTTTCTCCGGAAAAAAAGTAATGTAGCAATACTTTCGGAAGAAATTCCAGTAACGTTTCAGAGGATTAGTACTGATGGTTTCCAAAATTAGGGGGGAGACAGACTGTAAACAAAATTTGTGGCTGAGATTTTTGAGGATATTCCTGTCGTGGTGGTTGAATACAATATATTTACCCAGTTTCAGAACAAGAGTTATACTAAAAATATTGAAAGGATGAAGGGAAGTTACCTGCTTTGTCTCTATGCTTGACTGAATCATGGGGGTAGCATCCTCCTTGTCTGTCATTATGGGACTCTCTTCTTCATTTGGCTCAAGCACTTGTGCAATTTGGTTGCTGGATTTGGCCACCGGTTCAGGGTTCATTTGTCTTTTATGGGTTCTAGGAGCTGGATTCAGGTCCAGTCATCTTCAAAATCAGAGTTTAAAATTGGGCTTGCAGCTTCAGGATGAGTAGAGGTGACCTGGGTGTTGAGGTTTTCTTCTGAGAATAATTTCCCCTCTATGGAGCAGCTCCAATTAATGTCTTCAAAATCTTCTTCATTGTCATCACTGGATAGTTCATGGATGATAATTACCAGAACTTCTTTTTCTTCAGAGAGGTTAGCAGATTGTTTCCCCTTTCTAGTGTTTGCCATGTACTTTATATTGTTTTGACCCTGTTCCTTATTTGATGGTGACTCCATTATTTCTGTGTTTTCCAGAAACACCAGGACAACATTCTTACTTCTGCCTTCCAGTTTGCTAATTTTTGAGCTTGTAAACATATAGTTTTTGCACTTTATTTTTTCCAGTATTTGAAGATGGGAGTATTTCCAGTGAGTATGATTATACAGGAGATGCTTTTGGTAACAGCTAGTGGTGGAGGCCACTTTAGTTTAGTTGAGCAGAAGTTATGGTGAAGTGGTGTGGTAAGGTGACAGGGATGGGTTGGGGTGCTACTCTGGAGGAGGTGATGTATCTTTGGGTAGGTGAACATATAAGGGAATGGGATACCATGCTCTCGTACTGTTTTCTGTTCACTGGGACAGTAATTGATGGTTTGGGGGCTGTATGAAGTACAGTTGAAGACATGGGTGGATTTTGAGAAGGGGGTTACCTGGATTAACCATCGGTTACAAGCTTCATATGAAGAGAGTTGCATAATTGTTAACATTGACATGGAGCAGACGCTACCTTCACGATTCATTCTGCAAGAAACAAAGCAGATAGAGAAATTAGTTAGTTGAACATTTTAATTTTGATTGGAAAAAATAAAAAGAACCTGAAATGATGGGTAAGCACAGGGATTCTGGGTGGGGGTTAATGCATTTGAAATGCGGGAAGAATGGGAAAGGGGTGTTGAGGGAAACTAGTCCAGGAACATTCGGACTTTCTGATGCTGTCTCTTTTAAGCCAAAATAAGGAGACCCATAAATGAGATTTTTAACGGAGACAGGTGGGAATATGAAACAAAGCCTAGGGCATTTGAGGTAATGAAGAGAAGGCATAGTTTGGGGACAGTTGATGATTTGGGTTGGGGAGGGATTGAATTTTTAGGTCATTTTGGAATTGAGAATTTGAGAGTTTTGGGGACAGTTGGTGATTTGGGTAATTCGGACAGGAAAATGGGAGGAATTTAATGATAATAGGTACTGATCTTGGAGGAGGGAAACTGTTGCATTAAATTTGTTGCAGGATGTTTTTGTCTGATTACTAAGATGACATTTAAAGCAATGTGAGAAAGAAGACTATCTGGGAAGGCTAATGTTGAGCTTCTGAATCCATCATTTTCATGGTTTAAAGCATTTAACTACCCCACTTCACTGACTTCATTGTAGCATTCTTCATTTGGCTGATTTTAATTCAATTAATTCATACTTTTCTTGAGAAACGGTAATGGTGATTTTGCCAAAGCTTACTGTTTTCTTGTTTCCGATTTTACCAAAGCTTACTGTTTTCTGGTTTCCGGTTTTGTAATGCTTTTGATCCCCACCGCTACTAGAATCCACAACCTCATTTCTGTGATCAAGAAACACGTCAGTCTTTACTGTCAAAACCTAAAGTTTATCGCATTTTCATTCTAAATTAAAGAGGACAACGGGTGGGGTTAGGAAAATACACGTGGTTTCCACCGTTTTATTAGTCAATGCTGATAGGTAATAAGTTACAAACTCTAGCTAGGAATGAAGACAACAAACAAAGGAAACAATACAGTTACTTATATATATCTGATCCAAAAGAACCCTAATTAACAATAAATCCACACTGAAAAAGCCAAGGATGATACTATTTAGGTCCTCCTACACTCAATTCATTTGGAATACCGTTGTTACGAAACAGAAATTTAGCTTTCCAGCTATTTCGTATTGTTTTGGGTCTTTCACCTTTTATTATTTCAAGATTCTCAACAATTTTTTTTTTTGTTTGATACGAAGAAAAAACTTTTATTAAAAAATAACAATCCCTTCCGTATCTCACAAGAGCTGAGAACCTAATACAAATTGGTGGTGATTCAAACCATTTTCTTATTAGCTTTTCAGTCCTAACCACTTTCGAGAATATCAACCACCTTATTTTTTCCTTTCGGAACATGATAACACTTCCAAGTTTTATATTCTTGAAAAATTGAACTAACATCTCTAATAAAATTATGAAGCTGCCAATTAATGTTGAATTGATATTTACTGCCTCTTCTACGAGTTTGGAGTTAGTCTCGAAATTAATTGCTGCTAGCCTCCGAGTTTTAGCCTACTTTATTCCTTCTAAATTGGCAAGGCCTTCTACATGGACATGTTGCTACATCAATGTATATGCACTTTTTTTCTTTAAATTCACTTACAAAATTACGTAAAATTAGTCATATGCCTCCTTGATTAGACAATTCTTGAAAGGTGCCATCACAATTAATAGTAAAAACTCCATTAACAGGAGGACACCATTGAATAGTCATGCTAAGATGCTTAGCAGAAGTTTTTGCCACTCTTTTATGACTGACACTATGTTGATCTTAAATATTGGTTTGATTTTGTTCACCAACTTGTAAGGATCAGGTGAAGTATTTTGAAAAACTTTGTTGTGCCTCTCATTCCATATTGCCCAAGCAATAATGGCATAATTACCAACTTATTCCGGAGACAAAGCTCCCTGATTCAACATACTAAATCATACTTCTAAAGTCTGAAATATAGACAATTGATTGTAAAACTGATGCCCCTCCATTGCGAACCAGACGACTTTACTAAAACTACACTGAAATATTATATGGACAGCGCTCTCAACCCAATTATCACAAAAAGGACAGTTTATCTCTATATCCCTATTAAACCTTGACAGTCTTTCTCTGGTCGGCAATATTGATCTAAATAGCTTCCAGAGAAAATGCTTCACTCTAGGAATAACAGGCAAACTCCATAGCTGGGACCACATCCTTCTCGTATTCGGATCAGAAGAGTTTAACCCATGTTTATCTGCGTAATATTTCTTACAGGCAGATTTAACGGTAAAACATCCATTCTTTTCAAATTTCCAAATTAATCCAACGATCTGATTAACATGAACACTGATAGAAGATATTACTCTGACTAACTCTAGTGAGAAGAGATCTTGAATAAGAGATAAGTTCCATCCATCATTGTTGGGATTAAAAAGTTCTTTGTCAAACACGTATCTGTCTGGAAAAACTGCATCAGTCTTAGGAAAATGGGGAGAGTATAAGTTAGGAATCCATTTATGGGACCAAATTTTTATCTCATTACCATTACCTAGACTCCAACAACTGTTTTTATCGATGAAATCCAATTCATCACTAATACTTCTCTAAGAAAAAGCCGAATCATCTTTGACAGTATGATGTAAGACATCACCATTATAGAAATATTTGGCCCCGAGAGTTTTAGCCCATATATCTTGAGATATAGTACACAACCTCCATGCAAATTTTGATAAAAGAGCCTGGTTGAAACATTCTAAATCCAAGACCACCGTCCTCTTTATCTTTACAAAGAGAGTTCAAAGATAAACTAGCACCCTTGTTGGAGTCTTTCTTCCTCCAAAACTTAGCTTAAGCTGAATTTAGAGAGTTGATAGTAGTAGCCGGAATTTTGAAGGAGAGAATACGATGAACATGAATAGCATTGAGGACATGCTTAACCATTACTTCTGCTTTAGATAAACTCGAAGATTTCCACCTAGCAAGCTTGGTTTCTGTCTTTCTCTTTAGTATCCATGATAGGGACCTGCAAGATACTAGCAAGATCATGACAATCAGCTGGTTCTATATTATTGCTGAAATAAACTGAACAATTATTAAAGTTGAGTTGAACCGAACACTTACTGAATTCCTCAATAACTTGAAGAAGGTACCTTGTTTATGTGAGATTAGCTTTACAGAACAAGAGACAATCATCTGCAAACAAAAGATGATTTATTTTAAGAGACCTTCTAGCCATTTTAATCCCAGTTAGCCTATTTGTTTGATCACAGAAAGCCAGTTCTCTAGAGAAGGCTTCCATAGCAATAGGGGAAAGGGGCATCCCCTTGTTTAATTACTTTTGTAGGATGCAAAGAATTACATGGAGAGCCATTAAGAAGGACTTCAACTTGAGTAGTACTGACACATTGGTGAATAAGTTAACACCACTAGTCACTGAAACCAAACTTCTTGAGAACATCAATGAGAAAAGACCACTCCAACCTATCAAAAGCTTCAGACATATCCATTTTTAGAGTTAAAAGTCCATTTTGACCAGATTTTCTCTTTATAGCATGAACAATTTCTTGAACAGAGAATTATTTTCAGAAATTAGTCTTCCTGGAACATAAGATGTCTGCATAGGGGTGTTTTAGGGTAAAAACAAATGTACTACAAAATAGTACTTTCAAGTAGGTTCGAGAGATCAAGCTCGAACAGGACGAGCTTAAACCAAGAAATGGCTGTTCACGTTCTGCTTCGATCAGAAAGCGGAGAAGATTGGGTAGGTCTTAGGGGAGGGAAGCAAAGAAGGTTGAGAAAGCTCAGTGTGATGAGTAATGGTAGTTTGTAGAGAAGAACAAATTATCTTTGGGATGAATCGCTAATTCTTTATATGTTAGTTCTCTCTTGTTCTTTTTTCGAATAGATGAATCCATCTAATTACATTACTAAGAAAACACACTGATTTCTCGTAAGTAGTGGAAGTTAGAAAAGAAGTGGAGGAGTAACGATTGTGGAGATTGTAGTGGAGTCATGTCCGAAAAGTAAGGAAGACTTGTATGACCACTACTCCTCGTGCTCTCAACTGTCTTATAACTGTTCCACTACTTGTTACCTTCTTGTTCGTGGATATGTTGCCACAGGTCACGATTGTGGTAGACCTTCAGATCAATACCTCAATGAGAATCCCCCTATGTGTTGTATTTGATATCTCGTGGAATGATAGTGGAATCGTGAACCAGTACTGTTTGATTAGGTCAAGTCAAGTCAAATGACTTGCTAAGTAAGTGAGGCAAGTTGTGCAACTCACTAAATTGATGATCAGACTGATTAGTGTCAAGTATGATAAGTTTATTAATTATGTACTATATTAGGAGTAGCATGGTTGTTTTACTAGCCAGAAGTCAGCTTAGAAGTAGTAGTGCTAGCTCCTTAGTGCAAATAGTAATGCGTAGATAAAAAGTGACTAGTAAGCTAGTGCTAGCTTCTTAGCGCAATCATACTAATGTGCTAGCTCCTTAGTGCAAAAGATAATATGCTAGCTTCTTAGAAGCAAGGCTAATGCGCTAGCATTATAGGAGCAATGCCAATGTGCTATCACATTAGCAAAGAATCTATCTTTTTAGCCGCTACTAGCTAAGGAGCTAGCGCTTTTAGCGCTTAGGTTAGGAAGTTAAGGCTAATGATCAAGGAATCAAGCCCCAAGGAAGCTAGAGCTAAGTCAATGAAGCTAGCACAAAGTCAAGGAAGCTAGCACTAAGTCAAGGAAGCTAGCGCCAAAGTCAAGGAAGCTAGCGCTAAGTCAAGGAAGCAAGCGCTAAGTCAAGGATGCTAGATCCAAGTCGACGAAGCTAGTGCCAAAGAAGCTAGCACTAAGTCAAGGAAGCTGCTAGGCTGAGACGCACTAGCCCAGGATGCTTCACCAAAGACGCTAGCATCATGGACGCTGTCAGAGACGCGCTAGCTGGGACGCTGCGCCAAGGACGCTTGCTGGGACACTGCTAGGATGAGACGCGCTAGACAAGGACACTACTAGCTGGGACGCTAGTGCCAATCCGTTTTGTCAAGTCTGCTTGTGCCAAAGGCGCTTTGTCAAGGGTTCTGTTATCTGAGACGTGCTAGTGCTAATCTGCTTTCCTAAAGCCGCTTGTTAGGTGAGACATGCTAGGCTGGGAAACTATCACTTTTAGCGCTAGTAGAAGAGTTATCACCAATTTTCTAGGGAAACAGTTAGTACCAATGTGCTAGGGAAAGAGTTAGCGCCAATGTGCTAGGCCAAGGGGGTAGTGCTAGATTGGAAACAATGTGAGAAAATGCTAGGGTTATCCTAGCTCAGAGGCACAATGCGTCTCTGAAGGAATTGTTCCTTGTTTGTGGCGCTTCCAAGAGGAACGACGCATAATTCATGGCTTGTCCTTGAGCAAAGTGTTAGAGTAACATGTCTTAAGCTCGGGACAACAATTTGTGATATGTTCTTTGCGAATAGGGCATTAAGTTGAAATGAATCTTTGGGGATTAATCATTAGCTATCCTAGAATATGCGTATAACAGTAAATTGGTGTTGTTTCAATATCAACATTGGATACAGAACAAGAACAAGCTCTAGGATTAGCACTAGAGAAGACTCAAGTTGTTCTATACTAGTAGGAAATCCATCTAGGAGCTTGAGATTTATTAGAGAGGCTACCGGATTAATTTAGAATGCATGTAGTTATTTGTAGAGACTGTATTCTTAATTCACCTGCGGAATATAAGATGAAATACAATATTTCGTATTCAGATCAGAAATATGCGTGTAAATATGCACGAATACTTATATGTTTCAACAACTAGGCAGAAGGGCGACTTTATAATTCTGACCCTTGTCAAAAACCCACCATCTACATTAAGTCCCTGCTTAGTGAGGAACAGTAATGTTGTGCAACACTAGATGGTGACGATATGTTTATAGTAATTATATATGTATAATCAAAGTTTTAAGAGTATGAGGAAATGTACTTAGCTCATGTTTCTCTGAGATTGAGATATGTGCCCCTTAGCATTAAACCTGGTTAGGATTAGTAGATTTCCACGTTCTTGTCAGGAGTGATTTCCCGTAGACGATGCTTTGAGCAACAAAGTTGGAGATAGTGGTAACCGGCAGAAGAAAATAATGGTAGATCTGAACTGCGGGTGGGTCTCGCGGTGGATTCCAGTGGAGGTTGGGACATAATATTTCATTGATTTAATCTTGTATCAACGACAGAACTGAACAACAGGGAGGCAACATCAGAAGTTGGGACGATATGGTCATAATAGTGGAGCAATGTTGATACAAAGTTGATAACGCTTTCTTACGTGGTGAGATCTTTTTGGAGATGCATAGGAACATGAGATGATAATATATATATGAGAAGATGAGAATCCACGATCAGATGAGGTCTCTGTAAAGCTGAGTCTTCTAATTCTCGTATAGAAACCCAAATTTGTACATCATTCACTCTAGAAGTTGTTAAAATTACATAAGATGTCGGATTTTGGTGTTTGACCCCAACTTTTGAAGCCAAGAGACCAACCTATCATATGTGATAGACACAATTTTTTGTCTAAATTGTTCTCAATTCTCTGTAATTACTAATGCTCGATTTGTACTCATCGGGTTATTTTATGTATTTGTAAGTATTTTTGGAAATAAATATTTGTGAAAAAATCGGCTCAAAAAGTGATAAAGGCGTGAACGAATATTCTCAACGCGTGAAGGATAACTGAATTTAGTAAACCAATTTTTTGGGGTTTTTAAGAGTTTCAAAGCTATCCAACTTGAAGCAGTATCTATAAGAGGACCAACACACGTCAAATACAAGGATTTCACGCTTAAAACAAGATGGTAAATCCTTGTTTCATCCGGAAAAAGTTTGGATATCAAAGTAAAGATAAACACGATTTTGAATCGGTTTTGGAGAGATTTGGGAGTCCTTATCGATTAAGGATAAGTTGTTAGGGTTTACTAAACCGATATATAGCAAAGAGAACAACAAAAATCCTATGGGGGAGGCTCGGGAAGAAAACAAGAAGAAAAAAAAGTGTTGCTGCTGTAGTGAAGAACATGGAATAAGCGACGATTTCTTCAACCCATCTGCAACGAATATCTTCACAACATCAACGTTTATCTTCAGCGGAAACACTTCTCCTCTGTAACAGTGAAAACAGTGGTTTACAACGCAGTTACACCGCTGCGAACCATCTGTGTTATTATTTTTTCATCTTTCAAACACTTTTTGAGCTATGAACCAATATTTTGAGGGTGTTTTGAGCAAGATGAGCTAAACCCCATCACTGAGGCAAGGTGGAAGCCATTTTTCCATGATTAATTGGTAACTTTTAATAATTCTTTTATGACTTTTGCATTTATTTTTAATTGAAATTATGATTATTCTTAATTGATTGTGATTTTATTTGATGGTTTATACTGGGACCTAGAGCTTTTGATGAGCCATGCTTGTGATTTACAATTGATATTTTAAAAATCTACCTTTGGCAAAAATTAGAGTCACTTATTTAAGCTAGAATTGTTTAGAATTATTATTTTTGGAATCAATTAAAAGTGGTTAATGGTGAAATCCATAACCTCAGTATTTGTGAATATTATTTCCATCTTTTGTGTATATTTTATAGTATAAAATCAGTTTTTAAATCTAAAATCAATCTTCACAAGTTCGAGAGTTTGAACCTTATTTACCACTATTCTAAAACCCATGAATTTTTGGCGCCGCTGCCGGGGACTTATTTTTAGTTTTTTCTTTAGGTTAGTTAGTTTAGGTAAATTTTTATTTTTTCTATTTTACGTTTTTGGGTATTTTTCTTTGTATTAAGGTTTTGGATCAAAAAGATATTGGAGCCAAAGATTATATTGATTGATTAAAGACTTGAAGTCAAAGATAAATCAAAAAGAACGGAAAAAGAAGACAATTTTTTTAGTGAATTTTAATTTTTAGGGTTTTATTTATTTTGTTTTTAGAAAATTGTATCAGAAAATCTTTTATTATTTTTGTAATTTTTCTTTTATTTTTGGACTTTTTCTTTGGACTTTGGACTTTACTTTGGGACATTTTTTTACATTGTTTTTTATTTTTAAACCCTACGGAAAGGTAGTATTAAATATAAACTGCACAGGGAAGGACGACAATTACGATATTGTTTCATCCCCTTGGGTTCGTACACTGACACAGGAGTCAGTGGCCCGAGTCCACTTCAACGGTTCATCGCCCGTCTAGTACGGGAGGTAAAACTCTATCGATCCACAGAACCTCTGCAAGTGGATTTTAAGTATTCCTTCATAATACATATATGTTGAGGACTGAATACATATTTATTTTCTAGTAAAGGGCAAGAACTGGCCATACAAGATAAGGACTCGGATTTCATCACAGTTTCCTTCTTGCCCGCCTTAGGAAAACGTTACCAAACGCGAAGCTAAGCTTAAAATTTTGACTAGAAAGAAACCGATAGGGTAACGAGCTTATAAGAAAGTCATTCAAAAGGAATGTGTTGGTTACTCTGTTAGCCTAACTCAAAATTCAGGAAGATTATTTTAAGTAGATTCGAGCCGCCTTGTAACCCAAGGAAACGTTGTCAAAGAGGCAGGGTTATCAAAGCTCCTTAGAGCTTATCCTGTTTCTATTCGACTTAATCTAATTCAGACCGCTCTAAGAGATTTCTAAAACTGTAACTAGTTGCCTTTTGGAAGAATATAAGTTGGTCTAAAAACAATCTAAGTGGAGCCATCATGTTTTTTTTTTTTTGCTAGATTCAGTAGGTTTGATTTGGTTGAGTCGGCCTTGTTTGTGTTTGTTAGAACCCCTTCCAGTTAGGATTTATTTTTAAATTTTGTTAGAAAATGTCGAACTGGTATTATGAGGACCAATACAATGAATATCCGACTGAAGTCCAAAATGGACATTATCTGTACTATCAACATAGTGTGGATAGTAGTTAGGACCACCACCAAACTTTTGGAGGTTATTTCTCATACCAGGGGGATCCCAATTACTATTCGTATATACACCCGTCATATGAACATGAAAATGAGCAAAATTCGAGTTCTTTGTCTTGGAGGGATGCCCTAAAGCAGATGCGATCTAGTACTCCCTATGATGACCCAAATCCTTCTCTAGAAGAATCACACGAGCAGTTGCGATCTAGTACTCCTTATGATCCATTTGTTTCTTTAAAGAATTCCCTCAAGAAGTTGACTGAGAATACAAATAGGTTCGTATTAAGTATGGGGAGAAAAATTAATAGTCCAACTCTTTCTCTAAAAGAATCCCTCAAGTATTTAACTGAAAATACATATAGGTTTGCATTAAGTGTGAACGAAAGTCTTGCAAAGAATAATATTGCTCAAAATGATCTTAATTGCCAATATAGTGCTACCCCTGATAATTATTCACCTAGTCAAGAGGACGAGGATAAAATTGGTAACACTACTTATTTAGACGAGGTTCAAACATCTTCATATTATTATTATGATGATGATAGTATTGACGAAGAACTTGAAATATACAGGCAGAGTGATCAGGAAATTGTCACTCCAATTGTGCTTCATGATGATAGTGTTATTTCTGGTTCAAATCCAAATAATTTTAATGATTATTCACCTATTCAAAAGAAAGAGTATTTGACTAGAGATACCACTTTTTTAGACGATGTAGTATTGTCTTGTTTTGAAGCCGATAATGGTTTAGAGAAACGGGTTTATCCTGAGAATACAGTTTTAGAGTCCAACGATTTAGAAATAATAGTCGTAGATAAAGAAGATAGACCCGTAGAGATTTTAAATATGAGTGAGGATGCACCACCTGATTATAACCTAGAAGAATCAATTGACAATTTTCAAGAATCTGACGCTCTAGAAATTAGGAAAATTGTGACTAGTCTATCTAAAGACACTGAAAACTCTAAGTTTGGGGGTGACTATCATTCTCCATGTACTTTACCTTTGACTCTTATAAAGGTTCCTAACTTGGGACTTGACATATTCACCTCTACCATTTTACAAGATCATCTTCAAACTAGATTTCCTGAGCCTGGTGATGTCCAAAAATAAGTTCAGTTGTTAGAAACCCATCCTCTGGTCGATGTGGTTCACCTAGGCAATAATACCAAGATTGATTTTGTTTTACCAACAAAATATTTTCTTCAATATGTTGGAACATATGAATTTCAAATGTGTCAGTTATTAAGTTTTAGACTAAGCCTAATTACTTTAGGGAATTAGAATCGACACATTTTCCCAAGAATGACTACAACCTTCATTGTAGCCAACTGTGTGGGTCAAATCTGATTAACTTTGAGGATCCACAATTATTCAGGTTATTATTATGTGCCTTAAATTTATTAGTTGAGTTTTTCCAGACTCTACAGCCTGATCCTCCGGATCCTGCCTATGAGGAAATTCAGCCTAAAGATATTTATCTAGACCCTTTCATAGAGCCCGAACCTGAACCTCAACTAGATGTAGTTGTTTTAAACAAGACACTAGATAGGGATAAGGTTGTACTCTGCTTGTTCACTTTTTGGTCCTGCTGCATTTTCCTTCTATTTTGGATAACATTATTTTATTCAGATGACCCACAGTTGTTCCGACTATTGCTATATGATTCTATGAGGTGACTAGTTCTTTCCAAAGTCTGGCTGAAGACTTTAAACTTAGCACTTCTTTGGACGTAACCTATGCTCATGCGACACGGTAATATCCTTCCTTAACTCATTTTCTTCAAGTGGTAACAGTTTTTCCTTATTCATGTTTTTAATCATTTAGAACATTGAGGACAATGTTAGATTTAAGTTTGGGGGTATATGAAAAACTTTTAGTTGCAATATGAATCTCCAGAATTTAGAAACTTATGAACAATTCCGACTGACACTATCCATTCTAGGTAGATGAAAACAAAATTCTTGTTTATAGGAATTGGCGTGCCCAGCTAAATGGTCTATTCATAAAAGGACATAGCTCAGGTGTTGGAAATAACATGATAGTTTTCACCATATCTCAGAGTCGTCACCATGTCACGTTCTGTTTTTATTTTTATAATTTTTATGTTTCTTTAAGTGATTTGGTGGGTCACTAGTATCGCCGTGTTGTCACCACTAGGATGAAGTATAGTGATTGAAATCAAACCCCATTTTGTATTTTATTTTTTTTCAGACCAATAATTTTTGAAAAAAGAAGAAGAAAAAGACAAAAAAATTGACACTTGGATAGCAATATGTGTGTGTTCTCCCTGTCTCCGTCGCCTAAGCAAGCGTGGAACGCATGATCCATGGGAACTATCATGTAATCTGCTGACAAGGACCATGCCCTTAGTTTCAAAAGATCTAATCATGTTGTTAACAACAAAAAGAAACTTTTAATAAGAAAAATAATTTTTTTTGTATATATTCAATAAATCGACCGTTTGGGCCCTTATATATACCAGTTGAGTTGATACTAGAATTAGGATTCAGACCAGTGGGTGCATATCTCAATCCATTAGGTTCATCTTGGCACGATGTTCATAAAGATAATCTGGGAAACACCATTCACCTTAGTCAACATATGCACACTTTTATCTCCATATCCATCTTCTTAATCTATTCATGTAATTGTGGTTTGTTAGATTCCGAGTATCGTGGTCCATTGTACGACTTTTTGAGTAGTGTTTTGTTTTCTTATATATGAATTTTAGTACGCTGAGTGCAAACTCGTGTACATCAATTGGATTCATGCTGGGTAATGATTCTTATAGCCGAAGAATTTGGTAGCCAACTAAATAGCTTGTTTAGTGTCTATCCTCAATTGTTTACAGATAGGTAAGTGCAATCGCGATGCCTTCGAAAGTGAGTAGGAGTTTTTATTTTATTTTAGATTCGATTTGCTCGAGGATTAGAAAATAATAAGTTTGGGGGTATTTGATAGACACAATTTTGTGTCTAATTGTTCTCAATTCTCTGTTATTATTAATGCTCGATTTGTACTTATTGGGTTATTTTATGTATTTGTAGGTATTTTTGGAAAAATCGGCTCAAAAGTGATAAAGGCATCCGAAAAAATTACTAAAAGAACCCAAGGACAACTGCTAAAGGGACCCCATATATATATATATATTGATTTGGCTGATAAAATTTCATGTTGGAGTAAAAGAAAATGGTAAAATTGATAAATATTTGTAAGGCCCTTTTTAATTCAAAAGTTCTGATTTTGGCGGGAACTGATATTCTCAACGCGTGAAGGATAACTGAATTTAGAAAACTATTTTGTTTTTGGGTTTTTAAAAGTTTTAAAGTTATCCAACTTAAAGAAGTATATATAAGAGGACCAACACACGTTAAATACAAGGATTTCACGTGTAAAAGAAGCTGGTAAATCCTTGTTTCAGCCGGAAAGAGTTTGGATATCAAAGTAAAGATAAAGACGATTTTGAATCGGTTTTAGAGAGATTTGGGAGTCCTTATCGATTCAGGATAAGTTGTTAGGGTTTACTAAACCGATATATACCAAAGAGAACAACAAAAATCCTATGGGGGAGGCTCGGGAAGAAAACTGGAAGAAAAAAAGTGTTGTTGTTGCTGTAGTGAAGAACATGGAATAAGCGACGATTTCTTCAACCCATATGCAACGAATATCTTCACAACATCAACGTTTATCTTCAGCGGAAACACTTCTCTTATGTAACAGTGAACACAGTGGTTTACAACGCAGTTACACCGCTGCGAACCATCTGTGTTATTATTTTTTCATCTTTCAAACACTTTTTGAGCTATGTACCAATCTTTTGAGGGTGTTTTGAGCAAGATGAGCTAAACCCCATCACTGAGGCAAGGTGGAAGCCATTTTTCCATGATTAATTGGTAACTTTTAATAATTCTTTTATGACTTTTGCATTTATTTTTAATTGAAATTATGATTATTCTTAATTGATTGTGATTTTATTTGATGATTTATACTGGGACCTAGAGCTTTTGATGAGCCATGCTTGTGATTTACAATTGATAATTTAAAAATCTACCTTTGGAAAAAATTAGAGTCACTTATTTGAGCTAGAATTGTTTAGAATTATTATTTTTGGAATCAATTAAAAGTGGTTAACGGTGAAATCCATAACCTCAGTATTTGTGAATATTATTTTCATCTTTTGTGTATATTTTCTAGTATAAAATCAGTTTTTTAAATCTAAAATCAATCTTCACAAGTTCGAGAGTTTGAACCTTATTTACCACTATTTTAAAACACATCAATATGCAAAAAGAATCACTCGATTCGGAGTTTGCTAGGTCATCCAACCATGCATAAACATTTGTGATTAGTTATCCCGTGTGAATTTTCAGATTCTGTAGACTTTAGTGTAAGAGCCATATCTCTTAGCTCATGTCTCCGATTGACGTGCCCTTCTGGTATGTCATAGAAGAGACATAAATGAACATTTCTTGTGAAGAATGATTTGACCTGTTGCTTACCGATTGTTGCCGATTTATGAATTTGTAGAATGAAGAGGTAATAGTAGGAAGTATCAACAAAGAATAGGGGAGTGGACCGAGCTGGTGTTGAAGAAGAAGGAAGATGTTGGAGGTGTGGGCGTGCACAATGACGTGTTTACACACTCATTAAATACCCCAAATTTATATTTTGCTAGTTCTCGAGCAAAACTAATATGAAAAACTAACCTAAAAATGAAATAAAAATCCTAACTCACTTTCGTAGAAATCGCGACTACATTTAGCATGTGTAACAAGCCTTAAACCCCTAAGTGGCCTTAGTGGACGAGTTTTGTCTCGTGAGGGTTTACAAGAGGTATATCCACAAAACCTTTACTCCAACTTCTAGCTACCTGTGAATGATTGAGGATAGACACTAAACAAGCTATTTAGTTGGCGTACTAAATTTTTTTGGGTATGGGAGGAATTATCCTGTATGAGTCCAATTGTTGTACACGAGTTTGCACTTAAACGTACTAAAATTCATATATAAGAAAACAAAGCTCTTCTCAGAAAGTCGTACAATGGACCACGATACTCGGTATTTAACAAACCACAATCACATGAATAGATTAAGAATATGAATATGGAGATAAAAGTGTGCATATGTTAAATAAGGTGAACGGTGTTTTTCAAAATATATGTATGATCGACAGTGCTAAAATGAACCCTAATAGATTGAGATACGCACCCACTGGTTTGAATCCTAATTTTAATATCAACTCAACTGGTATATACAAGGGTCCTAGCGGTCGATTTATTGATATATACAATTATTATTATTCTTATTATTTTATTTATATTATTTTTGTCGACAACATGATTAGATCTTTCGAATCTAAGTGCATGATTCTTATCAGCATATTACATTATAGTTCCCATGGATCCTGCGTTCCACGCTTGCTTAGGCGACGTAGACAGGGAGAACACAGACATATTGTTATCCAAGTGTCATTTTTTTTAAAAAATTTTGAATTATCGGTCAAGTTCATTTAAAATAATGAGGCTTGATCTCAATCACTCTACTTCATCCTAGCAGCGATAACAAGGCTATACTAGTGACCCACCAAATCTTTTAGAGAAACACATAAAGTTTCAAAAAAATAAATAAAAACAAAACATGATATGATGACTACTCCGAGATATGGTGATGACTATCATGTTATTTCTAACACCTGAGCTTTGTCCTTTTAAGAATAGAGCATTTAGTTGGGTCCCTCAACTCCTACAACCAAGAGGTTTGTTTCCATCTACTTAGAATGGTTAGTATCATCCTGAATTATTCACAAGTTTCTAGATTTTGGAGTTTTTGGTACAACTAAAAATTTCTCTCTTACCCCCAAACTTAAATTGAACATAGTCCTCGATGTTTTAAAGATAAATGAATAAAAGCATGAACAAAGAGTAATAATGAACAAAGTAAAATAAATATTGATAGATATTACCAGCACCGTTTCCCAAAAGCATATGAGTTGCCTCCCATAGAGCGCTAAGCTTAAAGTCTTCAGCCAGATCAGGAAAGGATTAGTTACAATTTATGAATCATACAACAATAATCGGAATAATTATGGATCCTTAAAGTCAATTGAATTTGACTGATACAGCTGACCACAATGGAATATGTAAGAGTGCTGGTCATTCTCATGAAAATGCGTCGATTCAAATTTTCTAAAATAATCAGATTTAGTTCCAAAGTTTAAGAACTGACACATTTGAAATTGAAACATTCCCACATTTGGTAAATAAAATTTTGGTGGGACAACAAAGTTAATTATGTTATTATCGCCTTGGTAAACCACATCAACCATAGGATGGGTTTCTAACAACCGAACTACTTTCTTGACATGATTAGGTTCGGGAAACAGTTCTTGAAGATAATCTCTTAATATGGTAGAGGCACATACATCAAGTCCCAAGTGAGGGACCTTAATAAGAGTAAAAGATAAACCACGGGGAGAATAATATTCACCCCCAAACCTAGAGTGGTCAAAGTCCTTGGACAAACTAGTCACAGTTTCCTTAATTTCTAAATTATTAGATTTAGGAAAATGGTCAAAATTGTCTTCTAGGTTATAATCAGGTGGGGTACCTTCACTCACATTTACATTCTCTACGAGTCTATCATCTTCGTCAGGGACAATGGTCTTTGAATCGTTGGACTCTAAAACATTAGTCACGGGACAAACTCGTTCCTCTAGACCATCGTCGTCTTCATAATAACAAGGAAATATTTACCTTCTATAATAATGGTATCTCCAATTAAATTATTTTCCTCTTGAATAGGTAAATAATCATAAATATTATTAGCACTATGTCTATCCTACATGATTTTTCAGTCAACTGCTTAGGAGTTTCACTCATCATTCTTTGAGATTGGCGCGAAGTTTCAATGAAATTCTTAAGCGTCTCTTATAAAGAAAGACTTGTACTACATGAAGAATATATGTGGCGATGAATTCTCATACTTCTGTTTAGTTTCAACTGATTGCTTGAGTTCATTATTCAAAGAGACATAAGAATTAAGAATTTTTGAAGTTTCCATGAAACGCCGGAGGGTATTTTCTAAAGATGGAGAACTTACATTTTGCTCAGTATAATATTGCTCATTTACCCGTTCGTACGACTGGTGAGCGTGCGAATAGTAATTGGGATCACCATCGTATGAACCATAACCTCCAGAAGGTTGGTAGTGGTCCCAAGTACTATCCACACTATGGTCATAGTACGGGTAATGTCCATTTTGGAATTCAGGTCGATATGCCTTGTATTGGTCCTCATAATACTAGTTTTTCATTTTTATTTTTTATTTTTTTGGTGCACATGTAAATGCAGAGTTGACTAATAGGTAAGCTCAGGTTACCTTAGCAAAATATACCTACAATCAAAGACTGGTCAAAGGTACGAGGCTAAGGCTTGTGGAATTTCAGCTGATAACTCCCATTAGGCCCAAGGCACGAATTCAACTTACTTTTCCACGGGTTTACTTAGTCGTTAGTCTGACGATGCAATTGGTGTGTGCACGTGTTTTTTTTATATACAAAATAAAATAAAATCTAAAAGAAATATATACAGATTGTTTCTAAAAGTTTTTTTTAACAAAAGTCTAAAAGAATAATAAAATAAAAAAATTTGGGGAAATCCTACTTACCTTTTTAGTAGGTAAATTTTATTCCACAATAATTGCAAAATTTAACCTGCACACCAAAAATAAAGAGATACCCGCATAAAATCTAAAAAGGAAAAAAAATTATAAAATAAACATCCTAATTAACCTAATTAGCACAAAAATATTAAATAACCAAAAATAATAATTCTCAATTCCCGGCAGCGGCGCCAAAAATTGTTAGGCCAAAAACCTATAGCCGCAATCGCACGACTACTACAAAAGTAAAAGCGGCAAATACGGGATCATCCACATGGATTGATAATATTATACCTAGCTATTAAAAAAATTAGTGCTAAAAATAAATTAAAAGATGAATAAGAAATATTTATTAAATCTAATAATACTAAATAATATAGAAAAACCTAGGGTTTCGGAATCCTCCAAATTAATTATGTAAAATATCCATTTCATCCTCTAAAAATATTCTTGTTATAACTCGAGACAGTATCGAAATCAATCTCACGTCTCAGAAAATACGACATTAGAAATCACTACAAAATTCGTTGTTAATAAAAGATATAACTTCCTTCGCTTATAAAGAATCAATAGCCGAAGACTATTCAGAACGATTTAAGAACAAAGCTATTAATGAAGAAAAATTAATTAAACATTTAAACACAAAAAAATATATTACTAGAGAGTACCTAAATTATTTATATAATTAAATTGACTTTATCTTCAATCCCAGTTAAGAGGGACTAACTATTCATCAGAAAGAACTAAAAATAAAAGAAAGAAGAATAAACCTAAAACTAGTATACAAACTTCTCAAAAGTGAACTGAAAGTTGACCGAGCCTCCGACTTTGTTCCATTTTTGCTTCTGTTATATACCTTTTACAAGGAAACCTAGTTTTCTTTAATTGCATCTCACATGCAGGCGAGTTCGCCACCAACAGTAGCAACACCATCTGCTAAAATTTGTCCTTTTTTAATGCAGTTACCCCGTTGAACTTGGGATTTTTGATGCATACAAGTATTTTTGTTGGAACGTTGATACATAACCAATGGAATGCTTAGAGTCTCTCCATTACATGAGAAAACTATCTTGTCAGTATCGGTAGAAACTACTTTTCCCTCGTGTTCCGTTATAGCGGAAACTCCTGAATCTAGAGCTACTTGGCGTTCCAACCCAGTTCCAACAATGCACTTTTCGGACCGAGAAAGCGGAACTGCTTGACGTTGCATATTAGAACTCATTAAAGCCCGATTCGTGTCATTATGTTCGATAAAAGGAATAAGGGAAGCGCCAATAGAAAAATATTGGAATGGAAAAATGCTTCGAAGATGAATCTGTTCCCATGCAATAGTCAGGTATTCTTGACGGTATCGAGCTGGAACAACCTGTTCTTCTTGAATGCCATGATTCAATGCCAAAGAATTTCCTGCCGACACCATATAGTATTCATCTCTGCTTGGCGATAAATAAACTACCCGTATCCCTTTGAATCTCTCATCAATTTCAAAAAACGGACTTTCTAGCGACCCCCAATGACCAATCCTAGCATGAATAGCTAAGGATCCAATAAGTCCAACGTTGATTCCTTCAGATGTGTCAATTGGGCAAATACGGCCATAGTGACTAGGATGGATATCTCAGATCCCAAAACTAGCAGTTCGACCTGTCAATCCTCCAGGACCTAAATAACTCAATTTTCGCCCATGAACTATTTGTGTCAATGGATTAGTTCGATCCAAAACATGAGATAAGGGGTGTAGACCGAAAAATGATTCATAAGTGGTTGTTAATGGAGTGGATGTTACTAAATTATGGGGAGTAGGTATAAATTTATGCCTAATTGCTCCACATATAGTTCCTCGAACCACATTTTCTAAACGAACCAGAGCCAATCCGAATTGGTCTTGTAACAGATCCGCTACAGAGCGAATACGTTTATTTTTCAAGTGATTCATATCGTCAAGTGTACCCATTCCATATTTCATTCCGATCAAATGATCCGCAGCTGCTAATACATCTCGTGGTAACAAAAATGTATTTTTCTGAGGTATATCAAGATTAAGTCTCCGGTTCATATTTCGTCGACCAATCCTTCCTAATTCACATCTTTGTTGATTTTTTGTGTAATTCCTTACATAAGGACTCAAAAAATACCGGATCCCCGCGACACAAGCAAACTGTTGATAAAATTCCAAAATGGCATTTTCTTTTGACCCAATCTTTTTTTTCTCCTTATCGTTCGGGAAAGACAAGAAAATATCAGGGTAGCAAACATTATCTAGAATTTCTCTTAGATTCGAACCCATAGCTGATGATAGAACTAGAATAGATATTTTTTGTTTCCGACTCACACGAGCTCATATCCTTGCTTTTCGATCAATCTCTATTATGATCTTCCTCCCCAATCGGATATTATGGTGGCGGTATAAACCGAAATTCCATTATGGTCCAATTCTGAACGGTAATAAATACCGGGGCTTTGCAATATTTGATTGATTACAATTCTGTATATTCCATTTACTATAAAGGTTCCCAGGAAATTCATTAGAGGAATGTTTCCAATGAATATGGTTTGTTCTTGTATATCCTTACCGGTTTTCCAAATTAATCCCGCAGGTACATATAATTCTGAAGAATATGTCAATGATTCATACACATCATCTCTTTCTTTTATCAAGGGTTCTACCAATTGATAAGTTTCCACAAATAAGTGAAATTCAATTTCTTGATCTATATCTTCAATTTTTGGAAATTTATAAAGTTCTTCCATCAAGCCCTGATCAATGAACCTACAAAACCCCTCAAATTGTATCTGGCTAAACCCAGGTATTGTAGACATTCCCTCATTTCCATCCCGGAGCATCTTAAGCTTCCCATTTATAGAAAAATCCCATTATTGGCTCATTCTTCATCGAACCATATGGATCGATCTAGCAATGATGGAATGTATATTCTATTTACTGAATCACATGAAATTTTACCCAACTTCATACCATTGAGCGGAGCAATAAGGAGAATTTTCTACTCAAATTAGAATTTGCAATAGGATAAAACATTCCTGGAACATAATTATGCCGATTATACTTTTTTTAGAGTCTTGTATAGAATACCAAAAGGAATCCAGTTTCTACCTATTATTATGATATTACAATCCGGTTGGGTACCATAAAAAGAAATGATTCAAGGTTTGATCTGTTCTCTATGAATGAGAGAAAAAAAAGAAAAAAAGGAATAGTATAGAGTTTTTTTTTTTTTTTTTTAGAGACACTTTTATCTATAGATATAGCAACCTATCCATCTGTATATTTCCTATCCCAGCTCCACTTGGGGCAACACAGAAAGTGCTATATCATAATTTCTATCTTCGATTAAAAAAAAAAATGGAAGCACGATAATTCCTTATAGACATATATGGCTAAGATACCTGATTAGGATATCTTTGTAACAATCTCTGTTTCGGGGTTTACATATATATATAATTGTTGTTATAATACAAATTTAATTGAAAAAGATTGATTATTGAAAAGAATTGATACTGATAAGCTGTGTATCAACTTCATTTTGATGCCGTTGTTAAGGAAACGAAATTTGAGTTCCAAGAACTCTTCATGAATTCAAGTCAATAGTTAATGGTTCCTATTTGCCCTGCATTTTTCATTCTGTAACTGAAAATGCACATTCGCTTTTGAAAGATAAAAAAAGGAGGAAGTTTTTAGGTGTTGTTTATTTTGAGATTTGAGATACCATACAATCAATCGAAGGGAATCAACTGGGTTCAAAAAAAAAGGTTTTTTAGGTTTAGGAAAAGGATAAAGACAATGAGTTTCAAGAAATAACAAAAAATAGCGTTCCCTCTATTTTATATCCGTTTGGCGGCATGGCCGAGTGGTAAGGCGGGGGACTGAAAATCCTTTTACCCCAGTTCAAATCCGGGTGCCGCCTCATCCACAAAAAATGAGAAATACTTTATTTTTTTGCTCAGCAGAAGCAATAGATTCTAGAGGAAACCAAAAGTAAAAACCCTCTTTTGAAGAGATATGAGGTAGGTAGTGATCTACCTTGATTGTATATTTTATGCTTTTTGCTTATGAAGGGCAACAAAAGAAACTAAACAATAGGCCTTACTATTCCTACATCTTCCATTAAAGAAGATTTCCTTGATAATACAAAGAAAGTCCCTGTGTATCTTGCTTGTGTTTAATCCTTCCCATTTCTACCAGAAATCATATAGGAACTTGTTGTGGGTGGATTTTTTGGATTGTTTTGACTCTGCACCATAGATTCCACTATTATTAGTGATCAATAATGGACGAATTCCTTCATATTCATAGAGATAGGGGACATAATTCACATGGATATAGTAAGTCTTGCTTGGGCCGCTTTAATGGTAGTCTTTACATTTTCCCTTTCACTTGTAGTATGGGGAAGAAGTGGACTCTAAAAGCACTACTAATTGAGGTGAATAATCAAACTGTAGCCATTTTTTCATATATCGTAAAGGGATTTTAAATATTAAATTTCCATTTGCAAATTATATTGGAATTACAGTAATGGACTATATGAAAAAAAACCTTTCAATCAAACAAAAAAAATAGATGCAAGGAAGAACTAGAATTGGGGTGTTATTTACATGATGTACATCACATATATGAAATTTATAGATATGTACATATATGAAAATACAAGATACATATTGTAGATTAATCTAGATGAAGCCTATCTCTCTTTATACAGTACCAGTACAACTTGAGACAATACAATAATAGAAAGTATGGTAGAAAGAAATTGATATCTTTCTACCATACTACCGGATCTCATATACTGCTGATTCTAGTCCGCCCATTTCATTTAAGACGTGGAATGAAAATCCCTTTCATTTCTTCAATCATTTATAAGAATAAAGAAGTCAAGCTTCATTCGAATCAATTATTTTGACTGACTGTTTTTACGTAGATGATAAGTAAAAAAGCAGTAGGAACTAGAATGAACAGCGCAGTAGCAATAAATCGAGAATATTTACTTCCATAGTCTCATCGTTTTTTAGTTCACAATAACTCGGGATCTAATCCCATAGAGATGATAAACCTTCTCTTCTAAATTCAATGAAATGAATTACATCCCAATGTTATTTGATATTGAATCGGATCAATATCATGAATAATAATATCTGAGCTTTCAGATCGATTCATTGTCGAGAATTAAATAGTATAACATAGGAGGATCTTTTATCCATAACGAATTAAAAAAGGAATTCTTGATACAACAAAGAATCCCTTTTCGTTTTTCATTCTTTTCTATAACCTACCGTCTTCTGTATACAACCATCTAATGAGGTATCATCTGACCCGTTTTCCATTTCAATTGGTCACAAACCCAAACAGTAGAAATGAAATGGAAAAAAGTGAAGTTCGAAACTCATTTAGTTTGTTATGATCTAAATTTCTTGGAAGACAAAGAGGTGTAATAAAGGTCGATTAGGGTATAAAAGATCTCGTTTTTTTTAAAATGTATTTTTTGGAGTTTACTCTTGCTTCGATAGGACCCCTTCATCAAAGAAAAAACAGGAAAAGAAATTTTTTAATTTCTTTATTAAGCGGGGTAGGGCAGATCTTTCTTTGATCTCTCTTTTTTTAAATAAAAGCTTCTTTCGTTGGATTGAAACTGGAACATATATCATATCCGAAATTCGGTATGGAAGTGAGATAGATAGATTGTTTCCAATTAGGAATTGTGGTTCCCAAAATAGGAGCTAGAAAATAAGGAGGTGGTTTAATAGAATCTGAAAAGGATTCTGGCGCGCCAACTATGTTAAGGTCAAGTTAATTTTGTATCACACAATGAAGGAATTCAATTTGTATGTATGCTCTCGGGAACCGGGTGGGTATTATATTGAATTCCATGGATCAAAACCAATAGAAAAAGTAAAACCTGTGCGGTATCTCTTGAAATCCCGAATAGGACCCTACCACCAATTGTACCAATCTAGCTCTCCCCAAGAATCAGTACTAGTCGAGAATTAATGAAAATTCTTGTATTTCTTCGATGATAAAAAAGACCTCCGGCGGGAATTAGATCTTATTTTCAGTCCTTCCTCTTCACCGAAAATAGAGAAATGAGTTGACGGATTCATCGGATCCTAGGTCGGGACTGACGGGGCTCGAACCCGCAGTTTCCGCCTTGACAGGGCGGTGCTCTGACCAATTGAACTACAATCCCAGGGAAATAAGATGTAAAGGATACATATTCTTATTATTAAATTCATAGCATATTTCTATTTAGAATCGCTGTATTGTAACAGAGATAGAAGCGATATGTTGATATTCACATGGGTATGGGTTGTAGTGAGAAAGGCACGTATTACTAGTAGTCGAATCATTTCATAATAAATCAAAAAGAAAAAGGAATTTTTTCTTTAACCCTCCCTTAGAAATTAAGGGTACAGACCAGATCATTAGAAAATATAATCTATGGGAACAAAAAAATTAAGGATATAGCATAAAAAAGTCTTCGTTTCTTTGTCTGGTTTCTGGAGGCAAATTTTTTTCTATTATCTCATGATGGATCGGCGGATTTTTGGGCCGAGATGGATTTCAACCAGCGTAGACATATAGCCAACGAATTTACAGTCCGTCCCCATTAACCACTCGGGCATCGACCCAGGAAGAATCCATTTTAGACTTATGGATAAATCCATGATCAACCTCCTTTCGTAGTACCCTACCCCCAGGGGAAGTCGAATCCCCGCTGCCTCCTTGAAAGAGAGATGTCCTGAACCGCTAGACGATGGGGGCATACCCGCCGGATCGCCTACTATACTCATAGTATGAACAGTTTTTTGTAATTGTCAATATAATGTAATGCTATGGCTAAATACGAAGAATATTTTCTGCTTTCATGATTCCATCTAATTTCTTTTTTCTATAAAAATTGCAGGGTACGTGTCGAATCTGTTCATCAATGATTCGATGAAATATCTTGGATCTACGTCGAATTGTGTCTCAATCAAATGAATCTCATTCTGATGAGGGTCAAAAAAAAACAAATCTATTATAGGGGCGGTCTTGAAAAAATGTAGTGCATTAATATTGATAAAATCAAATAAAAGGAAGCATTTTTCCTAGACTTCTCAAAAAAAAGCTGAAGTCAAAAAATTTTTGATTGGTCCTGAACGAGCCGAGATCCATATATATGATGTATATTATATATATAGGTACATACAGTAGACTCATAGTGACTGTTGGTTCATTCAACAATTGAATCAAATGAGCCCTTTTAACTCAGCGGTAGAGTAACGCCATGGTAAGGCGTAAGTCATCGGTTCAAATCCGATAAGGGGCTTTTTTCACAAAACT
>JAJJMC010009991.1:3266-14964 GCA_023531435.1 Papaver californicum | reverse complement strand
TATATATATATATATATATATATATATATATATATATATATATATATGCAACCATTGAAAACGGTACATACTAAAAGCAGATCAGGTTCCCAAACCATAGCAAACTTTTTGTCAAACCCAGAACCAGCCTCGCAGTCAGCTTTACCTTCAAAAACATCTAACCAAAACATTCCTTCAAAATCACCTAAGGAAAATGATGTTCCCCTGAGATCTTCTTCGTTGATATCAGAGAGAGATAAATGATAGGTTTGATTTTGGTTCCACATTCAAACGATATTTTCTTCCATATGAGATATACATGGTATCCCATTTCACCCTGATAGAACTTACGTCATTAAAATCAATCCCATTTCTTCCCCTAAACCCTCTTTTTTTTTTCCTTTCTTTCTCCCTCGGTAACCATGAAAGCTAAAACGTTAGGTTTATTCTTCATTTTCACAAAAAACCCTCTCAACCACCCCTGTGTAGAATCAATTGCTGCAAAGAATTAGACAGAAAAATCAAAGTTCCTTTTCCTCTGCGGAAGCAAACTTCCAAACCTTTTCAGCAACCTTTCAGTACCAATGCTACAAATGATTTATCCACCACATAACTGGTCTAATATCTTTCCTTAGTTATACCCTTCCTCAGATGGGTAATATGGTTTTTCATACCACCAATAATTCTTTCTTGAGAAGAAGTATGGTTAGAATTACCACAAAAAAAGATAGAGTGATTGAAGGATTAGTTGTGCACAGAGACAACTTTTCATTCAAACTACTTCGCATTGAAGGATCATTGAGGATAAATTTTTCAGAGGTGGGTGATGTAGAGGTAGTATGGGGTTACCCGGCATATATTATATGGACACATATATATTTTCAACATAAAACTGAAATCAAACCCATAATCTATCCATCGGATATTAGTGACGAAGAATTCAGAGGAACTGGACTTTCGTTGGATGATTTCGAAGGAATGTTCGGTGACGACATTTATGGAGTGAAGGATGATGGTTCTCCGTTTGGGTTTGAAGAAAAATATGGTATGAGTTAGGAACCTCTGCTTCTGGTATGTGCTGTTTTATTATAGTTTCTCTTTGTTTATTTGTTTGTATTAATACTGTTAATTAATTTACATTATAAGGGGTAATTGTGTTACTATGATTATTTTATGTAGACAACATGAAAGACAGTTGGTACTGTTAAAGATGAGGAGAAGAAGAGTTCACATGAAAAAGAAGATGATTATGAAGAAGACACAGAAAATAAGAACTGGGTTCCTGATGCATCTGATGACGATGATTTGAAATCTGTTGAAATAATTCTTTAAGTTACGCAATATTTCCTTCTATAAGAAAATCCCTGTATACCAGAATAAAGGCAGAAGTTATGGAAAATAGTTGTCTAGAATAATATTAGAAGTGAATGTAATCTAGCTATGATAGGAAAGATATTTCCTATATGAGTCGGTAGCCAACAGTTGAGTTGGATACAGAAAAGTCCTGTAACCTCTGAGTTAATCAAAGAAAACCAAGTTACAGTTTCATATTTTCTCTTCTAATATTTTCATACAGTAAATATTCCAACATATTGGTATCAGAGCCTAAAGAGAATGGGAAAAGATCATCAAAGTTATGTACCAGAATTTGATTGAGAAAATTACGATTTCTGGTGTGAGAATGAGAACACTGTTCATCTCACAAGATCTCTTGGAGTTTGTAGAAGATGGTTTCATTGATCCAGAAGATCCAAAAACCCTATCAAACGGTGAGAAGAAGGAGCTAAAGGCAAATATCAAGAAAGATGCTAAAGCTCTTCTTCTGATACTGTACTGATGAGTTGACTGGACATCTTCACGAAGGAACTTCCGAAAGACAAGCATCATTACTTCAGGGACTTGATGAAAGTCATTGTAAGGAATTAAGGGGGAGTGTTAAGTTGACTACACCTGTATACTTTATCTTCATCTCTAGAAATCACAAACCCTTGAGGTTGTTCTACATACACCTCTTCTTTTAGGGTTCCGTTCAGAAATGCAGATTTCACATCAAGTTGATGCAACAACCAACCCTTTTGTGCTGCTAGAGCTATAAGCACACGAATCGTATCATGTCTTGCTACAGGAGCGAAGCTTTCTTCGAAATTGATTCCGGGTTGTTGTGAATACCCCTTTGCCACCAACCTATCTTTCTTCTTGAGAATGGATCCATCAGGGTTAAGCTTTGCTTTGTAAATCCACTTCACCCCAATGACGTCCTTCTCTTTTGGTTTCTCGACGAGCTCCCATGTCTCGTTCTGCAAGATTACATTGATTTCTTCTTCCATAGCTTTCTTCCACTATTCATCCTGTATTTCTTCATCAAAGTTTCTCGGCTCGACGAAACACAAGTTACAACTTGTGTATACATCTGTGAGACTCCTCATTCTTAGTGGAGTTGAGTCCGGTGAAGAGGGATGAGAAGTTGAAGCTGAATTATGCTGTGGAATTACATGTTGAGAGTTTGAGGCAGACCTGGATTCCTCACGGTGACTGGATTCACGTGAGTTTTGCTGGTTTGTTGACGTTGGACTTGGATGTAGGCTGGGTAGTTCACGTGAGCCCTCGTCTTCTTCATCAGACGATTCTGCCAAGTATACAAGAGATTTTTCTACAGAAGCCAGAACCTGGGTTTTCTTTTGCTTCCAATCCCAAGTTATTTTTCATCAAAGATTACATCGCGACTAATCACAAGCTCTCTCTTCTTGAGATTGAAGAGTCTGTAACCTTTTGATTGCGAATTGTAACCCATAAATATGCACTTCTCGCTTGTCTGATCAAGCTTTCTTCTTATTTGATTCGGTACATGAGCATAACAGATGCATCCAAATACCCGTAGATGATTCAAAGAGGGCTTTTTTCCACTCCACGCTTCAACTGGAGTCATGTCTTGCAAGGCTTTGGTTGGACATCGATTCATCAAACAAATTGTTGTAGCCACAGATTCCTCCCAGAACAACATAGGCAAGCCTTTCTCATGAAGCATCGACTTTGACATCTCTTCTACAGTTTTGTTCTTCCTCTCCGCTACTCCATTCTGCTGTGGAGTGTAGCATACAGTCAACTGTTTATCCAAGCCAATGTCTTCACAGAATTTGTTGAACTCGTTAGAGTTGTAATCCCCACTTCTATCACTTCGCAACACTTTGATCAAGTTCCCACTTTGTCTTTCATCATACATCTGAAATTTTTTGAAGATAGAGAATACATCTGACTTCTGTCTCATGAAGTACACCCACGTCATTCTGCTGTAGTCATCAATGAAAGTGAGAAAATACCTGTTGCCTCCCTGAGATGGTGATGGCATCGGTCCACACACATCTGTATGAACTAGCTCCAAAGGTTCTTTAGCTCTCCACGCCTTCTCTTTTGGAAACACGTCTCTATGATGTTTTCCGAGAGCACATCTTTCACAAACTTCCTTCAACTCCTGTATTGTCGGAAGTCTATACACCATATTCTTTTGCTGAAGGTTCTTTAGACTTTGAAAATTCAAGTGTCCAAGTCTTCTATGCCATAGCCAAGAGTCAGAGACAACTTCGGCTTTTAGAGCAACATTACTATATGAGAAAATTAGAGGAAAACACTTTTTTTCTTCCATCTTGACCTTAGCTACTACACGCTTCCTTTGGTCAAGCACCTTACAGCCGAGATCTTCAAAGTGGACAGCATATCCATGTTCCAACAATTGCCCAACGCTCAACAAGTTCTGAGCTAGGTCAGGTACGAACAAAACATCCTGAATATTTCTTTTTCCCTTCTTTGTCTGTATGGAAATTGTTCCCTTTCCTTTTGCATCAACAGCAACACCGTTTCCCATCTTTACTTTGGGATTACAAGCTGTATTCACGTCTCTAAAGATGGTTTTGTTGCTGGTCATGTGGTTGTTGCAGGCGCTATCAACATACCAGACTTCGGCCTCCTTCTGTTCTTTGGCTACTTGGCATGTATAGAACATGTATTCATTGCTTTCTTTCTCTTCTACAAAATTAGCTTGCTGATTTTCTTCTGAGTTACAGTCTTTCTTGAAATGACCGAACCCTTTGCACTTGTAGCATTGTGGTTTACTTTTAAACCAGCAATTTCTTTCATCGTGTCCTGCCTTCTGACAGATTCCACATATTTGGGAGGTCGAAGCTTTGGTATTTCTTATGGAAAAATTGCATGTAGCCCTTCCACGGCCTCTTGCAGCAAAACGTCCTCTCCTTCTCATGGTTCCTCTACCACGGAACGATTCTTGAGATGAATTATTTCTCGATCCAAAATTGAGTTTGGATTGGAAAGCACTCTCAATTGTTTTTTCTGTACGAAGATTCTGTCTCTGCTCAAATGCCTTAATAGAACCCATCAATTCTTCAACTTCCAACGATTCAAGATCTTTGGTTTACTCTATGACAGAAACAATGGAGCCATACCTTTCTGGCAGACTTACAAGAATTTTCTCCATAATTTTTTGAGTAGAAATTATTTCTCCATACGTCTTCATATGATTTATCACATCCATAACTCGGGTGAAATAATCTTTCAGAAGATCAGAATCCTTCATCTTCAAGTTCTCAAACTCCCTTCGTAGAGACTGAAGTTTTATTGTTTTTACTTTAGAGCTTCCTCTGTATTCTTTTTCAAGAATATCCCACGCCTCCTTTAATCTCATGGCGTTGATAATTCTTGGAAAAATTGTTTTCGTAACTTCCTTTTGGATCAGAAGAAGAGCTTTAGCATCTTTCTTGATATTTGCCTTTAACTCCTTCTTCTCACCGTTTGATAGGGTTTCTGGATCTTCTGGATCAATGAAGTTGTCTTCTACAAACTCCAAGAGATCTTGTGAGATGAACAGTGTTCTCATTCTCACACACCAGAAATCGTAATTTTCTCCATCGAATTCTGGTACATAACTTTGATGATCTTTGCCCATTCCTTTTAGGCTCTGATACCAATCTGTTGGAATATTTACTGTATGAAAATATTAGAAGAGAAAATATGAAACTGTAACTTGGTTTTCTTTGATTAACTCAGAGGTTACAGGTCTTTTATATGCTCAACTCAACTGTTGGCAACCGACTCATATAGGAAATATCTTTCCTAACATAGCTAAATTACATTCACTTCTAATATTATTCTAGACTGCTATTTTCCCTAACTTCTGCCTTTATTCTGGTATACAGGGATTTTCTTACGGAAGAAAATATTACGTAACTTAAAGAATTATTCAACAAGTAACAACATTTATAAAAAAGGATGCGTGATTAATCCAGATAGAGGTTGAGATATCTGCCTTGCTATTGTTTTTCTGTTCTTTGTAAAGGTAAAAAGCCGGTGAAAGGGAAAGATGAACTGGGTAAGGGTTTAAAACCCTCTGAAGATGAATTACGCTGCACTATAGTTCAAATTCTGGATGAAGTTGATTTTAACACGGTAAGTCCAGAAATGTTATAGTTTCAAGCCTTTCTAAGTGGTGTAGTTTCTTCTTGTGTAATTCGAGAAGTCTAGTGTACTATGAATTACCTTCTGACCCCTCAGAATTTCCCTTTCATATTTGTTCATATGACTGTATTTTAACCTAGTAGATCTCACTTGTAGAACCTACTGTATTTTTATATTTAGTGGCTTTAGTAAATTCTCATTGTCGGTAACTCCTATTTGTTGATAGTTAAAAACCAATTCCTCCGGTTATGTAATGTTAAATTAGTACAAAACTAATCCATATTAAAAACGAATAGTTGGATGTTACCGTAGCATATTATAATTGAACAGATGTATGTGATGCTTATATTTTGGGCTCATCTATACCGAATTATTTCTAACGAAAACGCTAATTGTATTGTAGGAATATAGTGTATATATAGGCGGTAGTGCTTGCATCTGCTTATGTCTAGTGTTGTAATAGAGCTTTTTGATTTATCAAACTTTATTACTGAAAATCTACTTGATGTGTTTCACTTTATTAATGCTGATAATCTACTTGATGTGTTTTTTCAGCCGCTCATTATGATATGGACTTTACACCTAGAAAGAAGGAACTAAAACGTATAACCAAGGAAGAGTTGTCTAAAATAGCTGATGAGGCAGAAGAAACTGAAGAGGACGATGAAGGCGAATCCGAAAAGGAAGATGCTCCCAAACCTGCTGCGTAAAGGATGAAAACTTGATCAGTACAATCATCGATCTAACTCCATCAGAAAGGGGGATGTATTTATTTTGTTTCTCATCTGTGTTATATTAGTTAACTTCTGTGATCACTACTATACCCAGTCTGGCGTAGGGAAATTCAGAACAGTATGGGGTTTGTTTATTTTTGGTTGTTCCTTGCAGAATGAAACATGTTTAGTATTAGTAAAAATGTTGGAAGACTGCTCAGTCTGCAGAAAGGGCAGTCGATATGATATATAGATCTTTAACTATTAGTTTTGTATATATCTGACCCTAATTTTGCTATCCTTGTAGATCTGGTCTCCTATATATCTATTGCAAAATGTTTAGACTTATGTGCTAGTATTTGTCATTCTGCTTGGTACTGCGAATAGTTGCTCTGATTGGCCTTTGCCAGTTATTGCCAAGTGCAGCTCACCCACGGTGCATAATTGCTTCTTTTGGCATTGCACAACGAGTCCCAGCCTTGGCAAGTTGGTGAACGGCAATAAATGGCAAGAAGTTTCTAGTAATCAAAAGATTTTAATAACCCTCCCCTTAGAGCAACTGCAACTGCAACGGACGAGGGTACCAAAGAGTAAAGATTACATTTATTCTTTGGTCGCCCAAAAAGAAGCACAACGGGAGAGTAAATTTGGTTTTTCGGCAAGTATAACTACTGTTCTAAAGAAGTTTTTATCCGAAACTTATATATACTCGCACGCTGTTGTAAGTGGACGTTAACAAAAAACGCTTCCTTATGAAAGCGTTTAGAAACACGGACGTTTGGGCAGAGAAGCGTTTGATGAGACGATCATTATGGAATGCGTATGAAGTAACGCTTGACTAGGAGAACGCTGGTAGGAGAAACGCAAGCTAGAAGGGCGTCTCAACCAGACGTCCATTTAAGAAAACGCTTTGGAATCCAACGTCTCCCTAAGAGGACGCCCAGCATAGGCGCTTACTTAAGAGAACGCGTGCAGATTAAACGTCTCCTTAAGGGGACGCCTATATATCAAACGCTCCTCCAACTAGATGCCCCAACTAGACGCTCCTCCACACGGGCGTGGCAATAAAACGTCCACTATAAAGAGCGTTTTGTTACCGTTGTAAACTTTCTGTTGCTGGTTGATCAGAGAAATTTTTTACCATTGTTGAACGTTGTAAAAATTTTAGCGTTGAACGGCTAGTTAATTCGTAATGTATATAAACGAGTTGCCATAGTATGTTTCATCTACACAACAACCTTTCATAATTCAATTTTAGTTCATACAACAAAGAAGAAATTTTTAAGGTTTTCTGATTTTTGGTAATTCCAATTTGTTTGTATCACTTTCATTAATGGGTCCAAAACCAAGAGGTCCAAATTTTACTGTTAATGAAGATATAACCATGTGTAGGATTCATTTATCAATATCTCAAGATTGTAGTGTTGGTACCGATCAATCAGAAGATAAATTATGGTCTCGCATCAAAGCTGGAATGAAAGAAGCTATACCTTCAATGGATGATCGGAGTTGGACCTCTATTCAGAAACGCTTTCAGGGAATAAGTAAAGATGTGGCTCTTTACTCTGCAAAGGAGGCAGAAGTGAAACGTGAACACCATACTGGATGGGGTCCATAAACAAAGGTATGTGAAGACTTAAATTTTATGCACTGCCTTATTAAAGTTTTGAATTGTATGTGATGCACTAACTATTTTTCTAAACAACAATAAACAGAGTGTAGAAGTAAGGAGGCTATTCAAGGAAGCTAATGGTGGGAAACCATTTAAGCACGAAGAGTGCTACGCAATTATGTTAGAAAACATCAAATATTCAAGACGATCAACAACTGTTTCCGATCCACAATAAATGAAAAAATCGAGAGATAAGAAGTTTCAGTTGATTTAGACAATACAATGCATAAAAGCCAAATTAAAACAAAGACAACAGCTATAGACAAGCAACTGACACATCATTTTGAATGAGAAAATCGAGAGACAAGTACTTTCGGTTGATTAGACAATACAGCAAAGAAATAAAATCCAAATTAAAGCAAACACAAGAGTTAAAAACAAGAAACTGAAAAATCATTTCCAAAGAAAAAATCAAGAGATAAGAAGTGTTGGTTGAGGAGAAAATACAAGAAGTAAAATCCAAATTAAAGCAAAGACAAAAAAAACTAGATACAAGAAACTGACAAATTTAGCTAAAAACAAGAAAATGACATATGCATGACGTAGCTATACCCTAATTTTGTTTTTCTCTATTTATTCATCTTTTTTTTTGTTGTTCACTTCATAAATTTACCTCCAACAATGTCAACATTTCATTCACCTGAAGACTTGGCTATAACCAAATCCTGGTATAACGAAACCTTACGTCAAGATGTTATAGTCGGAATTGTTGATCCAGAAACCTTATGGGGGAGGATCCACACCCAATATGCTCAGGAATATGGAAATTCAAACCAAAGATCTGTTGTAGAAATTAATGATAGATACCAAGTTATTCGAAAGGGATAGCTGATTATGTATCTATACAACAACGGATCTGTAACCCCACCCATTTAGGATTATCGATCCAGCAATTTGTAAGTATCTATTCCATTAGCAAAGTTGTCTGCTCTAAAAATAACAACAATGTTAATTAACAAATTATGTAACTGTTTCGTCTTCTTGTATAGGAGGAAATCGCTAAAAAGCTCTACTTTCAGGAAAAGGGAAAAGAATTCATATTTGTAGCAAGCTACGAGTTCATGAAGTCCAAAATGTAATCGGAAGTAACTCCTAAATTTCTCAATTGAATTTTTAGTTTATGCTATCATTTTTAAGAGTTTGGTTGTTTAATGATATTTTCCTAATTATAGCGCCTGAATCGTCTAAACAAAAGTACACGTTATGCTTGTAAAATCATTTTATTAAATCAAAAAAGACATACATTAAAGGGAATGAAATATATCTATTGCTAAAGAAGGAAACCAAACTTTTGATATAGAATAATCATGTCATAAGTAAACCTATAAGTGAAACCTTAAGGCTTGGCTTGTCGGACGACGTGGACGACGTTCTTCACTATTGGGTAGAAAAATCAACACAAAAGGATTGAATTCTTCCATTACCCTTAAGATCTCGAAACGAGGTTTGTACCGGAAATCATGTCGTTTCCATCTAGTCTATTCCTCCAGTGTTCTGGCAACAACTTCATCATCAGTTTCACTCATATGACGAAATTCATTGACCTTAGCAGTTAAAGAGGAAAATTCTAGGACTTCCTTTGTTATTTCCACATATCGACAAAAAAGGCCTGCTCTGTTCCTGTTGTTGGGATTACCGGTTTCACTACAAAAGTTTGCATGTGTATGTTCCAACCATTGCATGCACATTGAACCATTCATCCGACGTTCATGCCCCCTTGCTGGATAATGCAATACTATGTTTCGACATATGGATAAATCTTCCTCTAGTGTAAAATTCTCTGAATTTAGCCGATAATTTTTGTAACCCGCCATTAAATGAAAACCCAGAATTACAAATTTGATCTGAAATGTTAAAGAGGTGGATTTGGAATGAGAATGATAGATATAAGCTAACGTATTTATAAGTCTATACAAAATAATGGTATTTGGCCGTTGTTTAACGGTAACAATCCATAACGGTAACAAAACGGTAACATATAGGTGCGAGATTTTTTTGAAACAATTTTTAAGATTTTGTACGGTCATAACGAAAGAACATAATTGAAAACGAGGACAGATAAAGAAAAATGTATTTTGGATTTGCAAAACAATAAATGAAAAAATAAAATGTAAATTGGAATAACTAAACAATAAAGGAATAACAATATTCACTAGTGTTTTGGTCCCCACGAGATGACCGAGGTGGCATAAATGGAGGCATACTTGATGAAGTTCCCTGACCCCCCGTGTTCCATATTTGAGATGGGAGAGTTGCCGAAAAATTTCCAAAACCTAAGTGTGGAGTTTGAGAATGAGAACGGGCAAGTTGTAGTTGCAAATTAGTCATTTGATTCTTATAATCGCGCAACTCTTCCATCATTTCCCTCGACTGGGCCAAATGAAACTTACGGAACTCTTGGGTAAAATCAGCATATTCTTGCGCAAAAGTATAAGCTTCGCCCTTTAATGGAAAATAAAAAATGTCAGTTTCTCAACAATTATCTTTAAAATTATGTCTCCGTTTATATTTGAAATATACTTACATATGTCCAATTTTCTTGAGGCGGAATGGCAACATGTTCAGCGGGTTGGCCGAGGGTTTCTGTAACAAGCCCCCCCAAACAGGCATAAGTTTCCACCTCCCAGTCGACTTTAGTGCAAAATTTGTTGGAGTTAGTAACATGTCGCCAGTACTCCAAATAGCAATCATACGTAACTGGATCTTGGATGTAGTCATTTATTTCTTGGTCACTCGATTCCCTCAGCTTGGTAGCTTCGGCATCAGTGAGGTTGCGCAGACGGCTTGGGGGGTTGCTCGGAATTCTCCATCCACCATAGATTTGTTTCCATAACCGGTCTCCAAGGAACACGTTATGCTTTAAAATTTAATTATTATCAGCCATGAACTAGTAAAATAAAAAAAAATATTAATAAATATAACTATTTGAAAATAAAGTGTCAACTCACAGTGCCAACCCAAGTAAATACGGTGCGCCTATTTGTTACCACCATAGCTCTCCGGATAGTCTCATTAAAATGGTGTGGCATGATATCAACCCATGGTTTCCATGTCACATCGTCGGCGGTCAATCCATTCAGAAGATTCCTTGCACGCTTAATATCATTACTCTTCTTTCGCGTACTCTTCCACCGCGAACATGTTGGCCAAGGACTTTCGGTCTCATCAGTGATGTTGTGAGGTTGAAGTATGCCCAGATATTCATACCCCCAAAACTTGAATTTGATTAAAACAAACAAAGTTAATAACTTACCACGAAATACGCATTTAAAGGAAATTTCAAGGAAATAAAATTACCTCCAATATTTGACAAGACCCGGTTAGTGACTTTTGTCCCCTACCCGCTGCACCAAGTGCGGAATAAAGTCTTGAAATACCAGTACTACCCCAATCATAAGTTCCAACTTTGTTTGTATCCTCCAAAGAAGCTAACCATCCAGCATCAATGTAGTTCTTAGCATTGGAAAAGAAGAACTGTCCCAGAACATACATCCAAAAAGCTCGTGCCACTCTCTCAGCAAGTAGGTTATCCTCTTGCACCTCAAACAACCTTGCCTCTGTAAAGTATGTGGCCAAAAAGGCCACAGTAATGGCATCTGAAACCCACTGCTGCGGGATACCTTCTCTCCTACAGACTTCGGAGTCTTTTAAGTCTGGGAAAATATGGTAACGGACATGTTGAAAGGTATACTTATCCGGGTCATATGGAGGTGCCTCGCCAATACCAATACTTATTCCGGTCAACATGACCCAGTCTACAGGTGTAAATCTCAGTTCACCAAATGCAAAGTGAAAGGTGTTCTTCGTGTCTCAGAAACGCTCGATGATAGACACATTTTAGTGTCTAGATTGCACCTTAGTTTCTATTAAG
>JAJJMC010009982.1:37500-49885 GCA_023531435.1 Papaver californicum | reverse complement strand
AAAAATATGACTGTATCAGCTACAAGAAAAGACCTCATGATAGTCAATATGGGTCCTCACCACCCATCGATGCATGGCGTTCTTCGACTCATCATTACTCTAGATGGTGAAGACGTTATTGACTGTGAACCTATATTGGGTTATTTACACAGAGGGATGGAAAAAATAGCGGAAAACCGAACAATTATCCAATATCTGCCTTATGTAACACGTTGGGATTATTTAGCTACTATGTTTACCGAGGCAATAACGGTAAATGGACCAGAACAGCTGGGAAATATTCAAGTTCCTAAAAGAGCCCGTTATATCAGAGTCATTATGTTGGAACTGAGTCGTATAGCCTCTCATTTATTATGGCTTGGCCCTTTTATGGCGGATATAGGTGCGCAGACTCCTTTCTTCTATATTTTCAGAGAGAGAGAATTGATATATGATCTATTCGAAGCTGCCACAGGTATGCGAATGATGCATAATTTTTTTCGTATCGGAGGAGTAGCTGCTGATCTACCTCATGGCTGGATAGATAAATGTTTAGATTTCTGCGATTATTTTTTAACCGGGATTGCTGAATATCAAAAGCTTATTACGCAAAATCCAATTTTTTTAGAACGCGTTGAGGGGGTAGGCGTTGTTGGTGGAGAGGAGGCAATAAATTGGGGTTTATCAGGACCAATGCTACGAGCTTCCGGAATACAATGGGATCTTCGTAAAGTCGATCATTATGAGTGTTACGACGAGTTTGACTGGGAAGTACAATGGCAAAAAGAAGGGGATTCATTAGCCCGTTACTTAGTCCGAATCGGTGAAATGACAGAATCCATAAAAATAATTCAACAAGCTTTGGAAGGAATTCCGGGAGGGCCCTATGAAAATTTAGAAGCCCGACGCTTTGATAAAGCAAGGGATTCCGATTGGAATGATTTTGACTATAGATTTATTAGCAAAAAAACATCTCCTACTTTTGAATTGTCGAAACAAGAACTTTATGTGAGAGTAGAAGCCCCAAAGGGGGAATTGGGGATTTTTCTGATAGGGGATCATAGTGCTTTTCCTTGGAGATGGAAAATTCGTCCTCCGGGTTTTATCAATTTGCAAATTCTTCCTCAGTTAGTTAAAAGAATGAAATTGGCTGATATTATGACGATACTAGGTAGTATAGATATCATTATGGGAGAAGTTGATCGTTAATATGATAATTGATACGACAGAATTACAGGCTATCAATTCTTTTTCCAGATTGGAATCCTTAAAAGGGGTCTATGGTCTTATATGGTTGCTTGTCCCTATTTTTACTCCTGTATTGGGAATCACGATAGGAATACTAGTTATTGTGTGGTTAGAAAGAAAAATATCTGCGGGGGTACAACAACGTATTGGACCCGAATACGCGGGTCCTTTGGGAATTCTTCAAGCTCTAGCAGACGGGACAAAACTCCTTTTTAAAGAGGATCTTCTCCCATCTAGAGGAGATTTTTTTTTATTCAGTCTCGGACCCTCTATAGCAGTCATATCCATTTTACTAAGTTATTCAGTAATTCCTTTTGGATATCGTCTTGTTTTAGCTGATCTCAGTATAGGTGTTTTTTTATGGATTTCTATTTCAAGTATTGCTCCTATTGGACTTCTTATGTCAGGATATGGTTCAAATAATAAATATTCTTTTTTGGGTGGTCTACGAGCTGCTGCTCAATCGATTAGTTATGAAATACCATTAACTCCATGTGTGTTATCAATATCTCTACGTGTGATTCGTTGGGGCATGAACTTTTACCTCATTTTTTCTAGGAAAGAAGTTGAATGGAGTGAATAGAGATTCTTTTTTTTTATTCGTCATTCGGGGTGATGACCTAAACCAGATAGTTATATGAGTGAAACAAAACAGCTTAGAAATTAGCAGTAAAAAGGTTGAGACTCATTCCCTATGTACAAGAGCTAAGCAAAAAAAGAGAAATTACCCCAAGGTTGGTTGATTAGTCATCACGGTTTGAAGCGGGTAGAAAAGATCAACTGGCTGGAGTTTTGTTTTAACTATTCTATTATATTGTATGTATTACCATACCGGGGATCGAGCAAAAATGAGTGGACGGTTAGGAACACCAAGATACACAAAGGATTAGTAACGGAGATAATGGAAGTTACCAAAAAAGGTATTTCTGCATAAACGGAATCATACTGGGGCTTTAAGTTGGTAGAAACAATCAAGTAGTACTTCCCCACGATCCCGATCCCGAGTATGGTCCTATCCACAGGTTAAATAAATAATTATCAGGAACGAAGTAATCCTTTTTTTTAAGCCCACTTTTACTTTTCGTAGAAAGAAGCATAGGAACGAAATAAATAGGTTGAAATACCTACTTAGACAACGAGTATTTTATTCAAGGATTAAGTTATTACTGAATAAAGACAAACTAAAATAAGAAAGGATAAGATCAATTCGGAAGCACCCTTTTTTCTATTATAGCAGACGGAATTGCATTGGTTTAATTTGTGACTCCTCGATACATCTTGATTCTATCTATCCTACTAACACATAGCGAGATAATACCGAACCAGTCCTTAGATTTAGTTAAGGCCATCGAGGAGCCGTATGAGACTGAAGTCTCATGTACGGTTCTGCAATAGCGATGGAAGCAGTGATGTTATCACCTACTATAATTATCTAACAGTTCAAGTACAGTTGATATAGTTGAGGCGCAGTCAAAATATGGTTTTTGGGGGTGGAATCTGTGGCGTCAACCTATAGGTTTTGCAGTTTTTGTAATTTCTTCCCTAGCAGAATGTGAGAGATTACCCTTTGATTTACCAGAAGCCGAAGAAGAATTAGTAGCAGGTTATCAAACCGAATATTCAGGTATCAAATTTGGTTTATTTTATGTTGCTTCCTATCTAAATCTACTAGTTTCTTCATTATTTGTAACAGTTCTTTATTTAGGAGGTTGGAATCTTTCTCTTCCGTACATATTTCTTCCTCATTTCGAAATTAATGAAGTGGGTGGAGTCTTTGGAATGACAATTGGTATTTTTATTACATTAGCTAAAGCTTATTTGTTCCTGTTCATTCCTATTACAACAAGATGGACTTTACCTAGGATGAGAATGGACCAACTATTAAATCTTGGGTGGAAGTTTCTTTTACCTATTTCTCTAGGTAATCTATTATTGACAACTTCTTTCCAACTCTTTTCACTCTAAGGGCATACGATATTCTATTCTCGATTTAGAACTTCTCTCAAACAAGAGAAAGAAACTTCAAATTATTCATAGATATTCACGATATGCTCCCTATGGTAACTGGGTTCATTAATTATGGTCAACAAACAGTAAGAGCTGCAAGGTATATTGGTCAAAGTTTCATGATTACCTTATCCCACACGAATCGTTTACCCGTAACTATTCAATATCCTTATGAAAAATTGATCACATCTGAGCGTTTCCGCGGTCGAATCCACTTTGAATTTGATAAATGCATTGCTTGTGAAGTATGTGTTCGTGTATGCCCTATAGATCTGCCTGTTGTTGATTGGAAATTGGAAACGGATATTCGAAAAAAACGATTGCTTAACTATAGTATTGATTTTGGAATCTGTATTTTTTGTGGGAACTGCGTCGAGTATTGTCCAACAAACTGTTTATCAATGACTGAAGAATATGAACTTTCTACATATGATCGTCATGAATTGAATTATAATCAAATTGCTTTGGGTCGGTTACCAATGACAGTAATTGGAGATTACACGATTCGAACCATTATGAATTCCACTCAAATAAAAAAAGCCACGGGTAAACTCCTTGATTCAAGAACTATTACCGATTACTAAGATTCCGTTTTAATCTAAAGGAGCGGATCTTCTTTTATTTTGTTCGGTTAATAACGAAAAAAAACCAGCTCTTATTTATTGGTGATTCGCGAGAATCACGGCTTACTTTGGATAAAAAAGAATTGAATATATCCGCGATAATTTCGAAATATATGAATATATAAGCAATCGGATAGAGAAATGGAATGAATTAATCTATCTACATCAACCCACACCCCGTATAGGATTTAATAAAAAAGTCACTTATCATAAAAACAGGGTAACTTTCCTTTTCTGGTCTAGTCAATAAGATTATGAAACATTTCGACTTATTTATCTCTTATTTTACATATAATGGATTTAACTGGACCAATACATGATTTTCTTTTAGTTTTTTTGGGGTTGGGTCTTATAATAGGAGGTCTAGGAGTGGTATTACTTACTAATCCTATTTTTTCCGCCTTTTCATTAGGATTTGTTCTTGTTTGTATATCCTTATTTCATATTCCATCGAATTCCCATTTTGTAGCTGCTGCACAACTCCTTATTTATGTAGGAGCCATAAACGTCTTAATCATATTCGCTGTTATGTTCATGAACGACTCGGAATATTACAATGATTTCAGTCTTTGGACTGTTGGGGATGGGGTAACTTCACTGGTTTGTACAAGTATTTTTGTTTCACTAATAACTACTATCCCAGATACGGCATGGTACGGGGTTATTTGGACTACAAGATCAAACCAGATTTTGGAGCAAGATTTGATAAATAAAGGTCAACAAATCGGGATTCATTTATCAACCGATTTTTTTCTTCCTTTTGAGCTTATTTCTATAATTCTTTTAGTTTCTTTGATAGGTGCAATTGCTATGGCTCGTCAGTAAAAAATACGGAGAAAAAGAATTATTTGGTTCTGTCTTAGCCTATCCATTTTCCTTCAATTAATGGTCAGATTTTTCAGGTAGAAAATGTAAATTTTTTCTTTTAGTTCAATCTATTACCAATATGTTCCTTAGTTCTGTACTTGTTAGATTCGAGTCAACCAAATTAGTTAAGGTTGAATTGTTGTTCATATTGAAATTAAAGAAATTCAGATTGAGGGGGGTTTGGTTAATGCTGCTTGAACATGAACTTGTTTTGAGTGCCTATTTATTTTCTATTGGTATTTATGGATTGATCACAAGTCGAAATATGGTTAGAGCACTTATGTGTCTTGAGCTTATACTGAATGCAGTTAATATGAATTTCGTAACATTTTCTGATTTATTTGATAGTCGCCAATTAAAAGGGGACATTTTTTCTATTTTTGTTATAGCTATTGCAGCCGCTGAAGCAGCTATTGGGCCAGCCATTGTTTCGTCCATTTATCGTAACAAAAAATCAATTCGTATCAATCAATCGAATTTGTTGAATAAATAATGGTAATTAGATGAATGTGTTAATCATACAAATAACGAATAAAATCTTTCTCAATACAAATTAATATTATATACGACAGAAGCATATGACTCTGTTTGCTAAAGAGTAATAAATCAAAGTATCTTGGCCCTCTCTCATGACCAAATATATAAGTCAATTTTTTAGAAAACAATTTTGGTTAATTATTGATTCGTCTGGTGTCTACAATATATGATTCCATTTTTTTACTAGATCGAAAATTCATGATGTTCAAAAAGTAGATAGATCCAATGTCACATTCAGTAAAGATTTATGATACATGCATAGGGTGCACTCAATGTGTACGAGCCTGCCCCACAGATGTATTAGAAATGATACCTTGGGACGGATGTAAAGCTAAGCAAATAGCTTCTGCTCCAAGAACAGAAGACTGTGTGGGTTGTAAGAGATGTGAATCCGCTTGTCCAACAGATTTCTTGAGTGTCCGAGTTTATTTATGGCATGAGACAACTCGCAGCATGGGTCTAGCTTATTGATACGTTCCAGAAAGCTTAACTTGAATCCATTTTTTTATCTTTACCGACAAAACCCCGTGCTCGAAATCGAAATAGGCTATTTTCTCGAGTACGGGGTTTTCTGGTCAAAGTGTATCTTATCTTGTCTTTACTACGAATTATTTTCCTTGGTTAACAATAATTGTTGTTTTGCCGATATTCGCGGGTTTTTCCATTTTCTTTCTCCCCCATAGAGGAAATAAGGTCATCCGATGGTATACTATATCTATATGCCTAGTGGAACTACTTCTAACGACCTATGTATTCTGTTATCATTTCCAGTTGGACGATCCATTAATTCAATTAGAACAGGATTTTAAATGGATTAATTTTTTTGATTTTCACTGGAGACTCGGAATCGATGGAATTTCCATAGGACCTATTTTATTGACGGGATTCATCACAACTTTAGCTACTTTAGCGGCCCGGCCAGTTACTCGGGATTCACGACTGTTCCATTTCTTGATGTTAGCAATGTACAGCGGTCAAATAGGACCTTTTTCTTCTCGAGATCTTTTACTTTTTTTTATCATGTGGGAGTTAGAATTAATTCCTGTTTACCTACTTTTATCCATGTGGGGAGGGAAGAAGCGTTTGTACTCAGCTACAAAGTTTATTTTGTACACTGCAGGGGGTTCTATTTTTCTCTTAATGGGAGTTCTCGGTATGGGTTTATATGCTTCTAACGAACCAACATTGAATTTTGAAACATTAGCGAATCAATCATATCCTGTGGCATTAGAAATAATATTCTATTTTGGTTTTCTTATTGCTTATGCTGTCAAATCACCGATTATACCTCTACATACATGGTTACCAGATACCCACGGAGAAGCACATTACAGTACATGTATGCTTCTAGCCGGAATCTTATTAAAAATGGGAGCATATGGGTTGGTTCGGATCAATATGGAATTATTACCCCATGCTCATTCCTTTTTTTCTCCCTGGTTGATTATTGTAGGCACAGTGCAAATAATCTATGCAGCTTTAACATCTCCCGGGCAACGCAATTTAAAAAAGAGAATAGCCTACTCTTCTGTATCTCATATGGGTTTTACAATTATAGGAATAGCCTCCGTAACCGATCTGGGACTCAATGGGGCCATTTTGCAAATAATTTCTCATGGATTTATTGGTGCGGCGCTTTTTTTCTTGGCAGGAACGAGTTATGATAGAATACGTCTCGTTTATCTCGACGAAATGGGAGGAATAGCTATCCCAATGCCAAAAATATTTGCAATGTTCAGTAGTTTCTCGATGGCTTCTCTTGCATTGCCGGGAATGAGTGGTTTTGTTGCCGAATTGGTAATCTTTTTTGGCATAATTACCAGCCCAAAATATCTTTTAATGCCAAAAATACTAATTACTCTTGTAATGGCAATTGGAATGATATTAACTCCTATTTATTCATTATCTATGTCACGCCAGATGTTTTATGGATACAAGCAATTTAATGCCAAAAATTTTTATTTTTTTGATTCTGGACCACGAGAGCTTTTTGTTTCAATCTGTATCTTTCTGCCAGTAATAGGCATTGGTATTTATCCAGATTTCGTTCTCTCACTATCTGTTGACAAGGTAGAAGCTATTTTATCTAATTACTTTTCTCGATAGTTTGCATGAATAAGGCATAAAAAAAAAGCTGCGATAATAAAATTAGGTGGACAATAAAAGAAAAAGAAGTGAATTGTAATCAGATACGTTTGAAGTTTTAGAGAACCGGTTCAATCAAGTAGTAATTGAACCGGTTCTCTAAAACTAACACAAACTTTCATTACATATGCGATTTCTATGTATTAGGTCACGTCTTCGATTAAGATGCTAATGTGAATGAACCATAACTATGTAGGCCTATTCCTAATAGATTGACCCCAAAATAGCATACCCAAATTATAAGAAATCCCATAGAAGCTACAATTGCGGAATTTGTGCCTTTTAAATTTTGGTTGGTTCTAATATGTAAATAAATAGCAAATATAGTCCAAGTAATAAATGCCCAAGTTTCCTTGGGGTCCCAATTCCAATATGACCCCCACGCCTCATTAGCCCACACTGCGCCTGAAAGAATACCAACCGTTAAAAAGATAAACCCTAGACTAATGACACGATAACTCCAACGATCCAATTGCTGAATCAATTGATACCTGTGATAATTTCTAAATGAAAGTAAAGAATTGTTTAGTAAAGCATAGCTTCTTTCATTTACATATTGAATCTCATCAAAATCAAAGGAAAATGGCCCAATTAATGAATGCTTGTTTTTACCAAAGACCCATAGGCTTTTTCGAAATGTAATGACTAGAAGAGATACTGATAATAATGATCCACATAAAAGAGCTGCATAACTTAATATCATCATACTTACGTGCATCATTAACCACTGAGATTGGAGGGCAGGTACTAATATTGTGGATTGATGCATTTCAGTCAAAAGACCTGAAGTAGCAAATCCTTGGGTAAAAATAGTACTTGGTGCGGTTATTGCGCTTAAATCGTTTTTATTATTCCATATTTTAGGAACCATATGAATAATGGAAAAGCCCCATGAAAGGAATAGTAATGATTCATATAAATCACTTAAGGGGAAATGTTCCGAATAAATCCAACGAGTAACTAATAATCCTGTTATACAGAAAAAGGTAGCTATCATGCCCTTTTCTGACGAATCATGTAGTCCTATGGTTTCGTGGACTAATAAGGTCATCAAATAAATCGTAATTACAATTGAAACAATTGAAAAAGAGATGTGAGTTAATATATGTTCTAAAGTCGAAAATATCATAAAAAATCCTAAAAAAAAAAAGGGAGTCCTTTAACACTGGAACGGAAATGATTAATCCATTTCATTTTCATTATAAGATTTATTGTATCTCTTTTAGAAGATGCCGCCACTCGGACTCGAACCGAGATGCTCTAGCACTGCTTCCTAAGAGCAGCGTGTCTACCGATTTCACCATAGCGGCTTGCTCGAAAGCATAATAGCCCATACGCACTCAAACGTCGAGATTGTAAGGAGTCAATTCAATGTAATATTTTTTAGGAAAAATGCAAATCAAATAAAGGCCTATTCCTATTTCTATTTGAACGTTCAATAATCTCTTATAGGATGGTTTTCATTTTAACGATGGACTTTTCGAAAGGTTTCAGCTCTCCCAAAACGAACAGCTTAGTAGGAACTAGAGAGTTCTGCTCTCAATTCAGGTATAGAAGTAAAAAAAACCTTTCTTTTTTTATTCTTTTTTTATGATTTCATGGGTCCGAACAAAACGAAAAAATCTATTGTATCCATAGTCATTAATAAGAAAACCCTCAAAAGAAAAGTGAAACTTTCTATCAAGTACTATGTTTTTTCGTTTGACCAAAAAAACATAGTACCCTTTTTTTATTTAGGAAATGAAAGGCTTCCTATCCTAAATACGACAACCGATAGTGCGGCCTCATATTTATCAGTAAAAAATATGAGTTAATGGGAGTCGTTCATCTTATCAATTTTATTAGCAAATTCTTCGAGGCATATTGATTTAGATTATTCCAAGACTTGTTTATTTTTTTGTTGCACAAAAAAACTTTTTGAATTCCCGGTAGAAAGAGATTTTGCTAAGGAAAAAGCTTTTAGCGCAGCCAAATATCCTTTTCTTTTCCAAATGTTTTTACGAATACGCTTTTTTGATATAGAAGTACGTTTCTTTGGAACGGCCATTTTAAAATAAAGAGGTTACTCATTGTTTTAGTTGGATGTGAAAGACATGTATTGTTCAAAATGCGTCATTTTTTTCTTTAGCTCTATATTTATTCCCTAGATCATACTTTCTTGATAATATACAATATGGATACGTGTGAGTCCCATAGAGGATTTCTGGAGAAAAGTTGTATATCTTAATTTTTTCTTTATTTTCGGAATACTTTATTCCTTTTTTTTACGTACATTATAAAAAAAAAAAGAAGCCTTTTGATATACTAATCTTCGTTCGAATCTATATCTGTGTCACCGTCATAAAAAAAAGGGCTACGGCTCATCGTATTCTCTTTTTTTTAATAAAAAAGAGAAAAATGGAAAACGCTTACCTTAATTGAAGAGAAGAATACTGTAACCTTTTTTCTATCAATTCATCAATAGAGTACAGTACCCTTAGTTAAATGAAAATTTCAAAAAAGGAAAACCGGAATGAGACTGATATTGAATCAGTTAATATAATAAACACTTGAGAAAAAGCCATTTAACTAAGTCCTTTTTTCAATTCTACGCAAAGTGGGTATCAAAGTGCCGGATATCGTAGAGTTTTCTAGAAGTATCCGTTGTTTTGGTGGAATAGAAGCTACTCGAGAATAATTAGTAAAGTCTTCCAAATATACTAACTAGAATCACAAGATCTTTTTTGGGGGTCAAGTTTTTGCTAGATCCTATGCTCAATAAAGTTATTGATGGATCTTACATACCAGAATAAAGTACTTTTTTTACTATAATTAAATTACTTAATTGTTTTTCCTTGATCAATGAATATAATAATAAAGAAATGAAAATTTCATATTATGATTCTGTATCTTCCTAAATATCCTAGTTAATCACTAAGTGGTACCTTTTCAAAAAAACTTGATCTTTTGACCGCTTGTAACTTCTTATTTTTTTTTGGAGGGGAAAGAATTAGAAAGATTTAAGAATCCAAAATTCTATTTTAGTTCTTTCTTTTCTTTATTTTATTGCTCTTTCCGAAAGATATCAGAGCTGGTGAATTGAAAAAAAAAAAGTTTGATTTTCTTATGGAACATACATATCAATATGCATGGATCATACCTTTCGTTCCACTTCCAGTTCCTATAGCAATAGGGGTGGGGCTTCTCCTTGTTCCAACGCCAACAAAAAACCTCCGCCGTCTCTGGGCTTTTCTTAGTGTTTTATTACTAAGTATAGTTATGCTTTTTTCAATCGATCTGTCTATTCAACAAATGAATGGTAGCTCCATCTATCAATATTTATGGTCTTGGACCATAAATAATGATTTTTCTTTAGAGTTTGGCGACTTGATCGATCCACTTACTTCTATTATGTTAATATTAATCACTACTGTTGGAATTATGGTTCTTATTTATAGTGATAATTATATGTCTCATGATGAAGGATATTTGAGATTTTTTGCTTATATGAGTTTTTCCAATACTTCCATGTTGGGATTAGTTACTAGTTCAAATTTAATACAAATTTATTTTTTTTGGGAGTTAGTTGGAATGTGCTCGTATCTATTAATAGGTTTTTGGTTCACACGACCAATTGCAGCAAATGCTTGTCAAAAAGCGTTTGTAACTAATCGTGTAGGGGATTTTGGTTTATTATTAGGAATCTTAGGTCTTTATTGGATAACGGGTAGTTTCGAATTTCGAGATTTGTTTAAAATAGTCACAACCTTGATTGAGAATAATGGTTTAAATTCTTTTTTTCTTACTCTGTGTGCCGCCCTATTATTCCTTGGTGCAGTTGCTAAATCTGCACAATTCCCCCTTCATGTATGGTTACCTGATGCTATGGAAGGGCCTACCCCTATTTCAGCTCTTATACACGCTGCTACTATGGTAGCAGCGGGAATTTTTCTTGTAGCTCGACTTTACCCTCTTTTCACAGTTATACCTTACATAATGAATCTTATTTCTTTGATAGGTATTATAACCGTACTTTTAGGAGCCACTTTGGCTCTTGCACAAAGAGACATTAAGAGAAGTTTAGCGTATTCGACAATGTCGCAGTTGGGTTATATTATGTTAGCTTTAGGTATGGGATCATATCGAGCTGCTTTATTTCATTTGATCACCCATGCCTATTCAAAAGCATTATTATTTTTAGGCTCCGGATCCATTATTCATTGTATGGAAAGTATTGTTGGATATTCTCCAAATCAAAGTCAAAATATGGCTCTTATGGGCGGTTTAACAAAATATATGCCAATTACAAAAACTTCTTTTTTGATAGGTACACTTTCTCTTTGTGGTATTCCGCCCCTTGCTTGCTTTTGGTCAAAAGATGAAATTCTTAGCGATAGTTGGGTATATTCACCTATTTTCGCGATAATAGCTTATTTCACAGCCGGATTAACTGCATTTTATATGTTTCGGATGTATTTACTTACTTTTGCGGGGCATTTAAACGTCTATTCTCAAAATTTCAGCGCTAAAAAAAGCAGCTCGTTTTATTCAATATCCATCTGGGGTAAAGAAGGACAGAAAGTAATCAACAAGAATCTTTTTTTATCAACAGTAAAAAAGAAGCAAAGAGTTCCTTTTTTTTCGAAGAAAGCATATTCAATTGATAGGAATGTAAAAAAAGGAACGCAACCCCTTATCACATTTACTCATTTTAGAAATAAAGAAAATAATCCATATCCTTATGAATCGGAAAATACTATGCTTTTTCCCCTTCTTATATTAGGATTCGTTACTTTGTGTGTTGGGTTTATCGGAATTCCTTTAAATTATAGAGGAATGGATTTGAATATATTATCAAAATTGTTAACTCCATATATAAACCTTTTACATTCAAATTCGAGCAATTCCGTGGATTGGTATGAATTTCTTACAAATGCAATTTTGTCAGTCAGTATAGCTTATTTAGGAATCTTTTTTGCGTTCTTTTTATATAGGCCTGT
>JAJJMC010009982.1:5000-20000 GCA_023531435.1 Papaver californicum | reverse complement strand
GTAAGAAGCCCCTTTGACATCTCTTGATCTGCAAAGAATTCTCGACGTGAAAACACAGAGATAAAGGGCTGATCTTTGAATAGGAAAAAGAATGGATCTGCAGGGTCCCAAATGTATTGGCTTATTCGAAAAAAACCTTGTTCTTTGGAGGATCTATCTCGTGTCTGGTACTGCATGGTTCCACTCTGCAAGAACTCCGAATCATTCTCTTGAAGCTCAGCCTCTTTATGATAAATGATACGCTTGCCCCGAAATGACCTGGCCCAATAGGGAAATCCCAATTCATTGGACCTTTCGATACAATCAAATAGATTGCCACAAGGGCGCCATATTCTAGGAGCCCAAACTATGTGATTGAATAAATCCTCCTCTATCTGTTCCGGGTCGAGGGCTCCTTCTTCAAACTCCGACTCGTTTTTTTCATATAGAAATCTCTGATCAACAAAAGAACAAGATCCATTTTGCATCATATCTAAGGGATTTCTTGGTTCGGACCGAAGAAGCAATGTCACTCGATCATTATCAAACTGACTGCAATCTTTTTCTGTCCGTGAGGATCCCACCAGAGCGCCTTCTACTTCTAATAGGCCATGAACTAGATCAGAATCATTCTCAACGAATCCATAAGAAGTGATCCCATTTTTTTCATCGGGTCCGGGTAGAGACCAAAGATCTTGAGCGACCGATCCGGCAGAACAACTCAAAAGATAAAGAAGTATCGTTAATTTCTTCATGCTCGTTCCAAGCTCGAAGTACCATTTGTACAAAAAAGAATCCCCTTCCTTACATGATTTCTTCTTCATATAGATAGATATAGGATCTATGGGGCAATTACTTAGAAGTATATTTTGTGCCACAGCCCTTCCTATCTGATAGAAAAGGATCCCATGATCCTGAACCGATCTTACCTGGGATCGCAAATCCCAAGTTTGTCTATGAAGAGCGGATCTAATTGTATTAGTGTCTAGAATGGATTTCTTCTGTGTAATACTAATGGATAGGGCCTCATTGGTAAGTGCTACAAGATCTCGTGCATTGGAGCCCATGGTTATGGCCCCGAATCCATTAGTATGGAACATTTTCTTTTCCAAGTGAAATCCCCTAGTATATGAAAGAGTGAAAAAGTGCTTTCGTTGTTGTGGAATAAGAAGCCTCCGTATCTTAATGCATGTATTTAATTTATTCGGAGCTATTAGAGCGGGATCTACTTTTTGGGGAATATGAGTCGAAGCAATAACAAGGAGATTTCTAGTGGAGCATCTTTCACAATCCCTGGAGAGATAGTTCACTAATAGACCGAGGGATAAGTAATTCGACTCATTCACATACAGATCATGAATGTTTGGAATCCATATTATGCAAGGAGACATTGCTTTTGCTAATTCGAATTGAAGGGTGATATCAAATCGGTCTTTTTTCGGCGTCATATACATAGTTAGCGCATTCGTCATAGTTAGCAGCTCTGTATCAAGGTCATCATCGATATCGTCACTAGCATCAATCTCGATATTGTCACTACCATCAATATCATCAATAAGATAACCTTTAGGCTTGTCATCCAGGAACTTGTTCGGAAATACCGTAATGAAAGGAACATAAGAGTTTGTCGCTAGGTATTTGACCAAATAGGATCGTCCAGTTCCTATAGAACCTATCACTAAAATACCCCTAGACGGGGATAGGGCTAAGCGGAGCGAAAAGGGTTTTCCATGAGATGGGAAATGAAAACTATTAGCCCCACACGAGGTTTGTGAATAAGTGATTGTCTGATAATGAGCAAGGAATATCCGTCTTTCTGCTAAACAGGATCTATTGAACTCATAATTCATTAGATCTTTTTTATGAATGTCAACTAAGTATCGTAAGTAAATTGATCCCGGTTGTTCAACCATTTGATAACCAGAGTCATTCTTTGATAAATGATCACTATGAGTCAGACTCAATAGAATTTGATCAATCCTTTTTTTTGTCGTTAAGGTGGAGAACTGAACCAAGAATTCTCTTTCTTCATCATCAATCGAATCACTGTTCGCGACCCAGGATTCTATTTTATCATCAATCCAATCAACGTTCACGTTTTTTCTTTTTCTTATCAATGAATAGATCTCTTTACTTGTACGACTTAGATATCTCGTATTTCTCGAAAAAGTGATTCGATTGATGGGATTTGGTATGATACTTATGATATCGATGAGATTGATATTCAAATATTTCTTCTTAGAACGTATTGATTTGACCCCATAAGTGGGACCACCACCCAATAGCATGTTGCCACCAGAAGCAGAACCCCGTATTTCTTCTAGAGAATCTCCTAATTGTTCCAGAGCAACTAGAAAGAGATTCTTTAACCAGAAAGAGTTCAGTTCAGATGTAGGATACCTATCCAGAAGTTTTCGCAACTCAATCATGTATGATGGAATCATCAAAGATTTGATCTTTTCGAACTCTGTCTGTAACTCACTAGAGGCCCGGGAAACAAAGAGAAGATGTGTACGAACGAGATATCCAGCAACAAGAAGAAGGAAAGGGATTGAATAGAGGAACTCCCGAGCATTTGGTGATCTCAGATGTATCCATATCAATGGAACGGGTGACTCATTATTTCGATGAATCATTTCTTCGGACAGAAGAAGATTATGTAAACACTTACTCGAAATCTCACTTATCGGATTCCATTGTGGAAGAATCGCCCACAATTTTTTCTGAGGAATTGGCCATGATGTATCTGATCCATGCATAATATCATGAAAAACGGATACAAATTTTTGACTGCTACTTAGTATCGGCAATAGGTCTGAAAAAGTATCTAAAAGGGTGAAATTTAGATATTTGCACCCTGCCGAAGTAAGGAACCATGGCATATATGTTTGTAACAGAGTCCATTTTGAGAGATTTGAAAAAGCACTATCTCGTTGAAGGGTTCTATACATCTGCCATTTCTCAACGCATTTCTTTAGACAAAGACTCTGTTTTTTCCTCTTTTCGGATGGTAAATATTTCTCAGAACATGGAGTGTGAATCAAACCCATGTTTGAATTGAAATTGAGATACTGATGCAAGTTCTTCCCTTCTGAATCAGAGAGATTCATATCTGAAAGAGGTTGACAATAAGTTCTTTCAAAATTGACTATTTGTCCCTCTGTTAGAGGTGTTCCAGAAATGTCTGGGATCGAGTAAATAGCTCTACGAACGAATGGATCGGATCGAATTGGAAAATGGAAAGATTTGTACAAGTTATACCTTTCGTCACCACTTTGTGGAAAATCGTTAGGTATGAATATGTTAGATACCTGTGACTCGATTGATGAAATAGTATCTCTCTCCAAAAAAACATGTTTTTTTGGACCGACGCACAAAGAAAAAATGTTGTTGCGAATGAACAAGATATTGAGGAATTGTCCATACGTAAGATCATAATTATTGATACGGGCCTTTTCCACATAAAAAGGGAATCTTTTGTTACAATCGAACCAGAAGTGATGTGGATTATTCAAGAATCGAAGTCGATTTGCTTTATAAAAAGAAGAGATCAATGAACTTCTATGAAATGGTTTCACGGGATTCAGCCAATTGTCTCGATCGTGGGATATCATTGAGAAATAGGAATCGGTGTTATCAAAGTCTTTCCTGCGATTATTTCTAGTATGAAATGAGTCAATCATCCACTTTGGTATCTTATTGAATAAAAACGGTGATATTGTTCCTCCATTGATCAAGAATTTCGATTTTTGGGAAGTATCACGATTATCCAATAAGAAGGGTTTCAATTTATTCAAATGAACGATTTGAACACCTATTGATTCTAACAACTGATTGCAGAGTTGATCATTCGGCCCTTTCAATTCATAGATGTGGATCTCGGACCTATGAATGGGGATATTCCCGATACTCACAAAGAAAAAAGGAAGTGACTTAGACAAAAAGAGAAGTGACTTGGACAAAAAGAGAAGTGACTTGGACAAATCTTGTTTGTCGATAGCCTCGGACCAATCAATCGAATATTGATTAATACGTAATCGACCGAACACTACTTGAAAACGGCTCTTCTGCTCAGAAACGAAATGTTCCAAATGTTCCTGGAAATTATTGCTCCCGTTGGGCCATTTGTATCTATATGCATTAGGATCCCGATTCATGGATCTCTCGGTTCGAGAAATAAGAGGATCGAACCATTTCTTCTGACTCTTTTTCAAATTCGATAAATGTTGGTTGATCGTATATTTCATTATAGTTCTATGATTCAGAGTATCATTTCCTATTTGATCCCTTTGAATTCCATAAAAGAATCGATTCGATACATTTCTTATGTACCCATAGGTGCTATATTGGATTTGAATCAGATTTCGGATCAATCTATATTGATTGACTGCCTCCATTATGTTGTTGCTAGCAAATACCACTCTTTTTGGTTTTGGATCTTCCAAGTCATTCCCGCAGGAGATCCGGACCGATTTTTTTCTGATCCTTCGATAAAAAGATTCATTCTCTTCATAAAAAATAGGAGGTAGAACCAAGAAAGATTTCTTTTTCGATTCATCCCTGGAGTTGAATACCTCATTCAATAATTTTTTTTTATCCAACCCGTAGGAATCAATAGAAAAGGAAAATCCCTTATGATACACCAGATCCGGCTCGGTTATTGATAGAGTGAATAGATCTGCCATTTCTTGAAATCTCTCTTCTGATTCAAAATCGCGGTGTAACGTGTACCCCCCCCTGTTTCGGTCATGGAATAGATGAAAGAAAGAAAAAAATGGATTTTGGTTCAAGAATGAAATCTTATTGGAACTGGCCATATCCGGTTCATCCTTCGGAACCATATCACATCCCGGATCTGATGAAATAGGATGAATTGAGACGGTATTTTGTAAATACGTAATTATCTTGAATATATCAACCATTTCTTTATTTTCCGATCGTCTGGAAGGGACAAAAGAAACATCTTGTTCTTTCTTCAACAATTTATGATCTCTAGTGGACCTCTCAGTAGGATTCGAACCCAGATGAAGTTCTGACCATCTGTCAGAGAAAAAGGAACGAATTGATTTTGTAGAATTCCCAAGAATTGCTTCGATTTCTTCCGGAAGCAGATGATTATTCATCTGCTTCTCACGTTCCGTGAATAGCCGGGACATTGAGGAATATCCAGAAAGGCATTTCGGGAATCGGTCTGATTTTCTCTCTGTTCGTTCCGTTTGAAGAAAGGAAGGATCCCAAAGAATCGATCTTTCTTTTAGTTGTTGAATCTCTCTTTGATTGATCAATGTGTGATATTCCGAATCCTCATTACTAATCGAATCGAAAGGGTCTCTGGATTGATCAGAAGATCCTTTCAATTGGCTAGAATTCGTTACTTGAACGAAAATAGATCTTGTGGAATCATATTGAATATTTGACGATACATTCCGTACCTTGCTAAAAAACCGATCCTTGCTTACCAACCACACATTGTCTAACCAAATCCAACTCTCTCTCGATACGTTCCTCAAAAAATCCGACTCGTGCAGATTCTTCCCCCAACTAACGAAGATATCTTGGCGGAATTGCCACATATGAAATTGAGCACAATTTTGCAAAGAAATACCCCACTTGTTTCTCGAGAAGAGATGGGAAACATGTTCAATCTCATTTGATTGAATAGTTGACTCAGCTCCTTGTTGTTTGAAGAAACCCTCCACTTCAATTGGTCTTTTTTCACGAAAAGCAGACATGAGATAACAAATCCAGTGTTTCACTAAGATTTCGAATAGCTGGCCCGAATTCAAGTTGATTATGTTTCGCTTCTTCCTCAGAGAAAGACGATCAAACAATTCCCAATCATGGTCCTTGCGGATCGGATCATCCGTATAGGATACAAAAAGAAACTCCAGATATTTGATATCTTTCTCTTTAAATGAGATCTCAATTCCAGCTACGGTTTCCTTAGATATCTTACAACTAGAATTCCACCTTTTTCCGATCCGGTTCCTCCACCACCGCGAACCCCAGTTAGAGTCAGGCATGATACACTTTTTCGTTATTGGGAGAACCCAAGTACTCTCTTTCGGATCCATGAAACAACTCTCAGAGATCTTTTTCCCTTTTGGAAGATAGAGGAGCGAAACAATCAACCTATTAATATTGGAAGACCAAAAAGATTCTTCCGATGTATCATTTCTGGGTCCAATGGAATTCATAGGTATAGGAAGAAGCCCCATCAAATAGAGATTTTTTCTTTCGACCATATTTCGATTGTTAATACGATATATAAGGACCGCTACTACAAGCAGTACTACACCTTTGATCGTGAAATATCGATTGCTTGTTGAACCCTGTGAATCGCGTGAAAGGAGGATACTCCAAATTCGGGGGTCAAAGAGTTTCATAAAACGTTCTTGGTGGAAAAAAATGTGAGTGAAAGATCCCACTGAATCGAATTTGGTCCATGAATCTAAGAAATAGTGAGAATTCTTGATCTCTCTCAATATCTCTCTCAATTCGAAGATCCAGGATTTGAATTGATGTCGTTTCATTGATTCCTGTTTCATTGATTCCTCCTAAAGATTTCATTTCAATTGGAATTTGGTTATTCACGATGTACGATGATCCCTGTTAAGCATCCATGGCTGAATGGTTAAAGCGCCCAACTCATAATTGGCAAATTCGTAGGTTCAATTCCTGCTGGATGCACGCCAATGGGAACGTTCAATAAGTCTATTGGAATTGGCTCTGTATCAATGGAATCTCATCATCCATACATAACGAATTGGTATGGTATATTCATACCATAACATATGAACAGTAAGAACTAGAATTCTTATCAATACTGGAACTCATAGGGAAGAAAATGGATTTATGGATGGAATCAAATATGCAGTATTTACAGACAAAAGTATTCGGTTATTGGGGAACAATCAATATACTTCTAATGTCGAATCAGGATCAACTAGGACAGAAATAAAGCATTGGGTCGAACTCTTCTTTGGTGTCAAGGTAATAGCTATGAATAGTCATCGACTCCCGGGAAAGGGTAGAAGAATGGGACCTATGGGACATACAATGCATTACAAACGTATGATCATTACGCTTCAACCGGGTTATTCTATTCCACCTCTTAGAAAGAAAAGAACTTAAAAAAAAATACTTAATAACACGGCGATACATTTATACAAAACTTCTACTCCGAGCACACGCAATGGGGCCGTAGACAGTCAAGTGAAATCCAATTCACGAAATAATTTGATCTCTGGACAGCGTCATTGTGGTAAAGGTCGTAATGCCAGAGGCATCATTACCGCAAGGCATAGAGGGGGAGGTCATAAGCGTCTATACCGTAAAATAGATTTTCGACGGAATGAAAAAGACATATCTGGTAGAATCGTAACCATAGAATACGACCCCAACCGAAATGCATACATTTGTCTCATACACTATGGGGATGGTGAGAAGAGATATATTTTACATCCCAGAGGGGCTATAATTGGAGATACCATTGTTTCTGGTACAGAAGTTCCTATCTCAATGGGAAATGCCCTACCTTTGAGTGCGGTTTGAACCATTGATTTACGTAATTGGAAGTAACCAATTAGGTTTACGACGAAACCTAGAAATCAATCACTGATCCAATTTGAGTACCTCTACGGGATAGACCTCAACAGAAAACTGAAGAGTAACGGCAGCAAGTGATTGAGTTCAGTAGTTCCTCATATAAAATTATTGACTCTAGAGATATGGTAATATGGAGAAGACAAAATTGTTTGAAGCACCGACAGAACCGGAAGCGCCCCTTGTTTCAAAGAGAGGAGGACGGGTTATTCACATTTCATTTGATGGTCAGAGGCGAATTGAAAGCTAAGCAGTGGTAATTCTACCCCCGGGGAAAAATAGAGATGTCTCCTACGTTACCCGTAATATGTGGAAATATCGACGTAATTTCATAGAGTCATTCGGTCTGAATGCTACATGAAGAACATAAGCCAGATGATGGAACGGGGAGACCTAGGATGTAGAAGATCATAACATGAGTGATTCGGCAGATTTGGATTCCAATATATCCACTCATGTGGTACTTCATCATACGATTCATATAAGATCCATCTGTCTAGATATCATTATATACATCCAGAAAGCCGTATGCTTTGGAAGAAGCTTGTACAGTTTGGGCAGGGGTTTTGATTGATCAAAAAGAAGAATCTACTTCAACCGATATGCCCTTAGGCACGGCCATACATAACATAGAAATCACACTTGGAAAGGGTGGACAATTAGCTAGAGCAGCGGGTGCTGTAGCGAAACTGATTGCAAAAGAGGGTAAATCGGCCACATTAAAATTACCGTCTGGGGAGGTCCGTTTGATATCCAAAAACTGCTCAGCAACAGTCGGACAAGTGGGTAATGTTGGGGTGAACCAGAAAAGTTTGGGTAGAGCCGGATCTAAGCGTTGGCTAGGTAAGCGTCCTGTAGTAAGAGGGGTAGTTATGAACCCTGTAGACCATCCCCATGGGGGTGGTGAAGGAAGGGCCCCAATTGGTAGAAAACAACCCACAACCCCTTGGGGTTATCCTGCGCTTGGAAGAAGAAGTAGAAAAAGGAATAAATATAGTGATAGTTTGATTCTTCGTCGACGTACTAAATAGGAGAGAAAATCGAGAATATGTTTCTTCGTCTTTACAAAAGAAAAAAAGATAGGAGTAATTAGCTGTGACACGTTCACTAAAAAAAAATCCTTTTGTTGCTAATCATTTATTAGCAAAAATTGAAAAGCTCAACATCAGGGGGGAAAAAGAAATAATAGTAACTTGGTCCCGGGCATCTACCATTATACCCACAATGATCGGCCATACAATTGCTATTCATAATGGAAAAGACCATCTGCCTATTTATATAACAGATCGTATGGTGGGTCACAAATTGGGAGAATTTGCACCTACTCTAAATTTCCGGGGACATGCGAGAAGCGATAATAAATCTCGTCGTTAATGTTAATAATAATAAAGTTAATATGGGTGCTCGTCGTTCATTAGTGGGAGGTTAACCTTATGATAAAGAGGGACCCAGATGTGGAAGTATCCGCTTTAGGTCAACATATATGTATGTCTGCTCACAAAGCACGAAGAGTAATCGATCAGATTCGTGGGCGTTCCTACGAGGAAACACTTATGATACTAGAACTCATGCCTTATCGAGCATGTTATCCTATTTTTAAATTGGTTTATTCAGCAGCAGCAAATGCTAGTCACAATATGGGTTTCAAGGAAACAGATTTAATCATTAGTCAAGCCGAAGTCAACGAGGGTACTATTGTGAAAAAGTTAAAGCCTCGAGCTCGAGGACGTAGTTATCCGATCAAAAGACCCACCTGTCATATAACTATTGTATTGAAAGATATATCTAAAGATCAAGACTATTTCATATGGTTAAGAAAAACGGGATATGTATATATAGATAAATATACGGATGTTAGAGAGAGGTATCTATGTATGGTAGAGCACGAAAGACTAAAATGGGCTAATGAAGAAAGCGAGGGTGTATGGGACAAAAAATAAATCCACTTGGTTTTAGACTTGGTACAACCCAAAAGCACCATTCCCTTTGGTTTGCACAACCAAAAAGTTATTCTGAGGGTCTACAGGAAGATCAAAAAATACGGGATTGTATCAAGAATTATGTACAAAAAAATATGAGAATATCTTCGGGTGTAGAGGGAATTGCGCGTATAGAGATTCAAAAAAGAATCGACCTGGTCCAGGTCATAATCTATATGGGATTTCCAAAATGGTTAATAGAGGGTAAACCGAGAGGAATTGAAGAATTACAGATCAATGTACAAAAAGGTTTTAATTCTGTGAACCGAAAACTCAACATTGCTATTACAAGAATTGCAAAACCCTATGGAGACCCTAATATTCTTGCCGAATTTATAGCTGGGCAATTAAAAAATAGAGTTTCATTTCGAAAGGCAATGAAAAAAGCTATTGAATTAACTGAGCAAGCAGATACAAAAGGAATTCAAGTACAAATTGCAGGACGTATCGACGGAAAAGAAATTGCGCGTGTCGAATGGATCAGAGAAGGCAGGGTTCCCCTACAAACCATTCGAGCTAAAATTGATTATTGTTCGTATACAGTTCGGACTATTTATGGGGTATTAGGCATAAAAATTTGGATATTTGCAGACGAGAAATAATCAAAGATCTCTTCTTTTACTTTTCTATCTAGCACTGGACAAAAAAAACCTTTCATTTTTTTCTCTTTAATCTAAAATGATTAATTTCAAATCTTCTAATTCTATAGGGTTAAATAAAAATTAGATTGACCCTTTGGTATAATTGCTATGCTTAGTGTGTGACTCGTCGGTTTTTTTAGTTTAGATTAGATTAAAAAAGGAAAGGACGGCCCCAAAGTCTGAACTAAGAACTATGTAACTAATAACCAGCTCATTGCTTCGTATTATCGGGATCCAAAGAAACAGTCACTATATGATGTATTGATCATATCGTTGTAGCAACTGAAATCTTTTTTATATTACATATACATAAAAGAAAAACCAATCTGATCGTGGATTGTGATGTGAAACAAAAAAAAGGATGTGGATAAATGGAAGGGGGAGAGAAAGAGAGAAGGAGAATATCAATGATATATGATTCCAATATGTATGGTCTATGAATAATCTCATACAAAGGCAGTGTAATAAAGCATCAATATGGATTCGGCCATAATCATAATTAATCATTAAATGAATCCGGTTCATAGGAAAAAGAAATACAAATAAAAGAGAGCTTCGAGTCAATAAAGACTGAGTAGATTGACTCAGGAACAACAAATTGAATTAGGAGCTCCGTTGCAGAGTTCAGGCCTAGCCATTAACCAAGAAGTGATGGGAACGACGGAACCTATGACTGCAGAAGATTCCATTGAAAACGAATCCTAATGATTCATTAGGTGGGATGGCGGAAAGAACCAGGAAACCTATTCATTTATTCTGAGAGGTCAAGGACTGACCCTACGAATTAAACAGATATTGAAAGAGTCAATATTCGCCCGCGAAGGCCTTATTGGATTGCTAAGTTTTTTGGATTCAATAAAGGTCAAAATAAAGATTCGTAAAAAAAATTCTATATTCTAGAGGTATATTTCCGGTTGTATATAAAACCCAAGATATATAAATTTTTACGTGACAGATTAGATCTCAAAAAACCTATGATTCAGTCTATTAGAAATTCAATACATATTCGTAATATTATGGAATCATTTCATTCGCGAGGAGCTGGATGAGAAGAAACTCTCATGTCCGGTTCTGCAGTAGAGATGGAATTGAGAATAACAAACAACCATCAACTATAACCCCAAAAGAACCAAATTCCGTAAACAACATAGAGGAAGAATGAAGGGAATATCTTACCGAGGCAATCATATTAGTTTCGGTAGATATGCTCTTCAGGCACTTGAACCGGCCTGGATCACATCTAGACAAATAGAAGCAGGGCGACGAGCAATGACACGATATGCGCGTCGTGGTGGAAAAATATGGGTACGTATATTTCCAGACAAACCTGTTACATTAAGACCTACAGAAACGCGTATGGGCTCGGGGAAGGGATCTCCCGAATATTGGGTATCTGTCGTTAAACCGGGTCGAATACTTTATGAAATGGGTGGAGTATCAGAAATTGTAGCCAGAGAAGCTATTTCAATCGCTGCGTCCAAAATGCCTATACGAACTCAATTCCTTATTGCAGAATAGGGATGTGCAACCAAAGGAAAGGAGTCTTTGTGATGAAAAAACAAACAACCGCAGGCCTTTTTTTCTGGACAAAAAATATTTCTTTTTTCTTTTGCCCTTTCTTTGCATTGAAAGAAACGATAAAAAATAATGATATGATTCAACCTCAAACCCTTTTAAATGTAGCGGACAACAGTGGGGCTCGAAAATTGATGTGTATTCGAATCATAGGAGCTAGTAATCGTCGATATGCTCATATTGGTGACGTTATTGTTGCTGTAATCAAAGAAGCAGTGCCCAATATGCCTCTAGAAAGATCAGAGGTGATCAGAGCTGTAATTGTACGTACATGTAAAGAACTTAAACGTGACAACGGTATGATAATACGATATGATGACAATGCCGCAGTTGTCATTGATCAAGAAGGAAATCCAAAAGGAACTCGGGTTTTTGGTGCGATCGCTCGGGAATTGAGACAGTTGAATTTTACTAAAATAGTATCATTAGCTCCTGAGGTATTATAAATACTATCTAGAATAAAGACTAATAGACAAGCCCGTGATATGATAGAGTAGGGTCTTGGGAATGAATTAAATTAATTTTGTAGATTATGTATCACGTATATCCCTTAACTTTATAATAAAAAAAATAACGAGCATGTTGATTATATTAAAACTCGGAGGCACCAATAATTATAGTTCATCATGGGTAGGGACACAATTGCTGACATAATAACTTCGATACGAAATGCTGACATGGATAAAAAAGGAACGGTTCGAATAGCATCTACGAATATTACCGAAAACATTGTGAAAATCCTTCTACGAGAAGGCTTTATCGAAAACGTGAGAAAACATCGAGAAAGCAACAAAAATTTCTTGGTTTCAACCCTTCGACATAGAAGGAATAGGAAAGGGCCATATAGAACAATTTTAAAACGTATCAGCCGGCCCGGTCTACGAATCTATTCCAACTCTCAACGAATTCCTAGGATTTTAGGAGGAATGGGGATTGTTATTCTTTCTACTTCTCGAGGTATAATGACAGACCGAGAAGCTCGGCTAGAAGGAATCGGAGGAGAAATTTTGTGTTATATATGGTGATCTTTCTGATATCTGAATTGAATTGGTAACTTCCTATATTGCGAAAAAAAAAAAAAAGAGGAAGGACTGGTTGCCTAATATCACTCCTCCTCCATTAGTTGATACTTCAAGGGGGTTACCTGAAATGAAAGAACAAAAATGGATTCATGAAGGTTTAATTACTGAATCACTTCCCAATGGCATGTTCCGGGTTCGCTTAGATAATGAAGATCTGATTCTAGGTTATGTTTCAGGAAGGATCCGACGTAGTTTTATACGGATACTACCAGGAGATAAAGTCAAAATAGAAGTAAGTCGTTATGATTCAACAAGGGGACGTATAATTTATAGACTCCGCAATAAAGATTCGAACGATTAGGTGTATTTTTTTCGACATTATTTTCGTGGGGATACAACTCGAGGTTCAAAATTCCAAGAGACTTATTTTCTTCCAAGGAGTAGATTCGGAATTAAGGTAAGGAATGACAAATATGAAAATAAGGGCCTCTGTTCGTAAAATTTGTGAAAAATGTCGACTGATTCGCCGTCGGGGACGAATTATAGTAATTTGTTCCAACCCGAGACATAAACAGAGACAAGGATAATCCTTCGAAAAAGGACCCAACGTACAAATAAAATGAAGGATCTGTTTTAACCTGAAATGGATATATCCGTATATCTCTGACTCATATTGATGAGATGATAAAAGATGGCAAAACCTATACCAAGAGTTGGTTCACGTAGGAATGGACGTATTAGTTCACGTAAGACTGGACGTAGAATACCAAAAGGAGTTATTCATGTTCAAGCAAGTTTCAACAATACCATTGTAACAGTTACAGATGTACGGGGTCGGGTGGTTTCTTGGTCCTCCGCCGGTACTTGTGGATTCAGGGGCACAAGAAGAGGGACACCGTTTGCTGCCCAAACCGCAGCAGGGAATGCTATTCGTACAGTAGTCGATCAGGGTATGCAACGAGCAGAAGTCATGATAAAGGGTCCTGGTCTCGGAAGAGATGCAGCATTACGAGCCATTCGTAGAAGTGGTATACTATTAAGTTTCGTACGGGATGTAACCCCTATGCCACATAATGGATGTAGACCTCCTAAAAAAAGACGTGTGTAGAAATAAGAATGGAACAGATTTCAAGAGAAAAAAATGATTCAATAATCTGATCAAAAAAAATTACTATGCTTCGAGAGGAAGTAGCAGTATCTACTCGGACACTACAGTGGAAGTGTGTTGAATCTAGAGCAGACAGTAAGCGTCTTTATTATGGCCGTTTTATTTTGTCTCCGCTTATGAAGGGTCAAGCCGATACAATAGGCATCGCGATGCGAAGGGCTTTGCTTGGAGAAATAGAAGGAACATGTATCACACGTGCAAAATCTGACAAAATACCACATGAGTATTCTACTATAGTAGGTATTGAAGAATCCGTACATGAAATTTTAATGAATTTGAAAGAAATTGTATTAAGAAGTAATCTGTATGGAACTCGCGACGCATCCATTTGCGTCAGGGGTCCTGGATACGTAACTGCTCAAGACATCATCTCACCGCCTTCTGTGGAAATTGTTGATACTACACAGCATATAGCTAGCCTAACGGAACCAATGGATTTGTGTATTGGACTACAAATCGAGAGGAATCGTGGATATCGGATGAAAACACCAAATAATGCACAAGATGGAAGTTTTACTATAGATGCAGTATTCATGCCTGTTCGAAATGCGAATCATAGTATTCATTCTTATGGGAATGGAAATGAAAAACAAGAAATACTTTTTCTAGAAATATGGACGAATGGAAGTTTAACTCCTAAAGAAGCACTTCACGAGGCCTCCCGTAATTTGATCGATTTATTTATACCCTTTCTACATGCGGAAGAACGTGACACAAATTTAGAGGACAATCAAAACATAGTTACTATACCCTTTTTTACCTTTCAGAATAAATTGGATAAACTAAGCAAAAGCAAAAAAGAAATAGCATTGAAATGTATTTTTATTGACCAATCAGAATTGTCTCCCAGGATCTATAATTGTCTCAAAAGGTCCAATATATATACATTATTAGACCTTTTGAATAAGAGTCAAGAAGATCTTATGAAAATAGATCATTTTCGCATAGAAGATGTAAAACAGATATTAGATATTCTACAAAAGCGTTTCGCAATTGATTTACCAAAGAACAAGTTTTCTTTTTTGAATCCA
>JAJJMC010009980.1:0-14650 GCA_023531435.1 Papaver californicum | reverse complement strand
CTAGTTCGATGTACCGATGTTGGTCATAATCTTCTTAATGACTCATTGCAATATATCAAAATGAATCTTCCCAGTAACCATAAATGTACCGATGTCGGTCATATTCTGCTTAATGACTCATTCCAATATATGAAAATGAATCTTCACCGGAACCCTAAATATACTGATGTTGGTCATATTTTTCTTAATGACTCATTCCAATATATGAAAATGAATCTTTGCCGGAACCCTAGTTCGATGTACCGATGTTGGCCATGATCTTCTTAATGGATCATTCCAATACATCAAATTGAATCTTCCCAGGAACCATAAGTGTACTAATGTCGGTCATATTCTACTTAATAACTCATTCCTATATATGAAAATGAATCTTCACCGGAACCCTAATTGTACCGATGCTGGTCATATTCTGCTTAATGAGCCATTGAGTCATAATCTTCACCGAAACACTTAATGTACCGATGTTGGTCATATTTTGCTACATAGTATTTGTAACGTGGTTGCAATGTTACAAAATCCGAAACTTTGTATAGTCAGAGGATCTGTGAGTTCGGACTTGGAACTCGCTAAAACTTGGCCTGACACTCGGATATACATATTAGAGACGTAAGAGTCCCGCTGATCATATATATTTCTACAAACATCAAAACAAAGGAAAATCGGACTTGGAACTTACCAAAACTCGGGAAAATAGGACTTGGAACTCGCCCAAACTCGAAATGGTTTATCGATTGACTAAAAGTATATTGGTCTTGGATTTAGAAATTAGGAATTAGGAGCAATAAATTAGAAGAATATAGAAAATTGTATTGGTTTTGCTTAAATGTACATAATTTAGGCAAATGCCCTATTTGTTAGTAGTAAATTTGAGTTTGCATTTTTCTTGTACGTAAGTTAATCTCCAATGGTCATTCAAAAAGTTTAATCATGCTCTAAATCAAATATAAATTTAGAAATATTGTATAAAAAATTGAAAGGGAATCTGGATTTTTAGAGACTCGAATTCAAAATATTTTAGTGAAATTTCCCTTATATATCTCAAAAATACCATTATAAGAGATTATGCAATAAAACCAAACATATTTAGTAAAATCCAAGGAGCGAGTTTAAACAAATTCATTAAATTTCGATAAAAACATTCAATACTTGAAAGTTAAAAAACTTATCTAGGTCATGTTCCTTTTTTTTTTGATAATTGGACAAGTCCAGAAACACTAGCTAACAACTTTTACCATCCTAAAACTAACCTTTCCCCTCAAATCCTCATTTAAAAGATTAACAATAGTCGATGGAGGTGTAGAATTATTAGATAGGTATAATTATTATACTGCGGTTACATGAGGTGCATGTTTGACATTTGTTAAAACCCCACTTAAGCACACTATCAGAGTAATTAAACCCACTTAAACATACCATCAGAGTGATTAGACAGGTATAATTATTAGATACATAGATATCTGAAATGGAGATAGGGGAATAGTAAGATTTTTCCTCTCTAGAGAGATGCAAATGCTTGGGGAAAAACCTCATCAAAATCAATTTGTGGTGTTTGAGTACCATTTATTTCTAAAAATTGCTCTAGAAAGCAGAGAGAGAACTATTTCTTCCATTTAGTTTATCTGCAGTCTAAAAAGTACATGTTTGGTGATTTTGTTTTCTGTAATTTTATATAAGATTACGTGTAACTCCAATAATTTTATATTATTTTTTCACTAGCCATTTGTACATGTTTAAAGTCGTAAAAGCGACAACAAGGAAAAAATAAAATCAAACATAATATGCCAAATTAATTGGTCTTTTTTTTTTTACAGGAAGCTAAATTTTCTAGGCCCTGATCCTTAAACCCATATACACACATTCATAAAAAAACAAAATAAAACCCCCATCATTTCCATTAAAATTATACCCAAAGCAAGCAAATTTACAAAACTACTACTACTATTACCGATTTTGATCTTTGTCAACAGTAAAAAAAACCCTTTTACACCATACGATAGAAGATAACGGAAGACTAGGATCTTTCAGTTCAAACAGCAGCAGATGATCATCATTGATCATCGTCAAAGTTGCTCTCAAACTCATCTTTTTCATAGTAGTAGTCTCTGAAATTATCACTGCTGGAAGAAGCAGCATGACCATAACCTCTATCTGCACTATCCTCCTCCTCATCATCATATTCAGATCCTTGCCTTTCTCCCTCAACCTCTGCTACAGGATTGCCATCCATATCCATCCCTGATATCTTCTCACCATCCGAATCTACATTCAAGGGTTCAGACATGGTACGAGCAAACATCCGGGGGAAAGCTTTCTCTGACATATAGCATCAATACATTACAAATAAAATTCCCTCTGTCTTTCTCTTTCTCGAGACTCTTCTTCTGGATCAGTGGATAGCTCACTGCTTCCACCCTCATCAATTTCATCTACTTCTTCACCTTCCTCCTCACTTTCACTTTTTGTGGCACTTCTTGTCTTGCTCCAGTAACGTTCGTGTCTCTCTTGCCTTGTTTTTTATTGTATCATATCCCTTGCACCTCTTGCATCACTTTTCTTATCCATAATCAGAACTTATCTTCATTCTCAATCATTTGCCTATCAAATTCTTTCTACCTTCTCTTTCTGGGAATTTCTTGTTTTAAATAGGAAATCAGTCTCTCAGTCTCTTCAATTTTTAATGCATGAGTTGCTTGTTTTACGTTTTATAATGCTGGTGATTGATTTTTCAACATCATCTTGATCTGCAGCATTGTTTGGTTCAGTCACCTCTTAATATTCTTCTCTCTGGAGATTTTCTTTTTCTTTAGGTTTTAATTAAGAGTATTTGCAAGTTAGATAAAGAGAGAGGTTAGACATATTTTTTATCATTTTATAGAGAGAGAGGTTGGATATATTTTTCTAGAACCATCATTACTCCTCGATAATAGTTGTCTCATCTCTTAACTCCCCATGCACTATTATGAGGAAATTGAGCCAGTCACCTAATTTGAAGGCCATAAGTGTAGCACAAATTTTATTAATTGACTTTTTACAGATTCAAAACCAGTATAATTTTTTTGAATTAGTTATATGGCTAACTAGGTGTTGTTATTCAGGTTCAACACCTATATAACTAGATACGACTCTGATAGACACATTTTTGTGTCTAATTTGTCCGTAATTATCTATTTTAATAGTGCTCGATTTTATACTTATTGTGTGTTTTTATGTCTTTGTAGGTATTTTTTTGAAATAAACATTTGTGGAAAAATCGGCTCAAAAAGTGATAAAGGTACCTGGGAAAATTGATAAAGGCACCCAACATAAATTACTAAAGGCACCTAGAAATTACTATAGGGACCCCTCTTCTTAATTCAAAACATGAAAATTGCGGGATTTTTTTTTTTGAAACTATGTAACTTCTGGAAGTAACTTCTGGATAGATTTTTTTGAGAGATTTGGTCGGATTCTTCTCTTGATTTAGATGTATACCAGTCTGTTATGATTAAATATGGTTGGTAATTGCTGTAGAGACGTAGGAAAAAGAGAAGTTCATTATCTTACGACAAAACAGGGGAAGAGAAATTATCGGGGAATTTGTTGTTACATTTGGAAGCTACGTAAGGTTTGGAAGGTGATATCGAGTTATCTAACAACTTAAACACGTCAAATATAGAATCCCAAGCCGAGAAACAAGGCTGCAGTTCAAGTTACGGACGGAAAAAGAAACATTCTCTGAGTCGGATAAAACAAAATTTGAGTTGGTTTTAGATAAAGATTTGCATCTTTATCGATTAAGGAAGGCTATTAGGGTTAGCTAAACCTATAAATAGTGAAGAAATTGAAGAGAAAAATTATCCAGAGGCAGAGAAAAAATTCCGAAGAAAAAAATATTCACGCTGTGAAGAAGAAGAAGAAGTACAGACTACGCCAATTCGTAATCCACTGCACTCAGGACCGTACTTTATTCTCTGTGTAATTTTCTCTCTTCAGCAACACAGAAAACAGTCTCTGCAACACTTATATCTGTATCTGTTTTCTGTATTACTTCTGTTTTTCTCTTCTTTTAAGCACTTTGAGCTATAAACATGTATTTTGAGAGGGTGTTTGACATGAGGAGCTAGACCCTATTGCTAAGGCGACGGAGGAAGCCATTTTTCCAATAATAAAGTGGTATATTTTATTTTATTAATTTGTTTTGCAATTCTTTTACTAATATTTGCTTTGAATTAAATTTGAAAAAAAAATGGGTTTTATCAATTAGTTGTGTTTTCTTTTGATGGGTCATGCTGAGTTTAGAGCTTTTGATGTCTCATATTTTTGATTTACAACTAATATTTTGGAAATCTAACTTTGGCAATATTTTGAATAAATTGAATATATGAATTGCAAGATAATTATTAATGCTAAATCACTTGAAAAATTGATTAATGGTGGAATCCTTAGTCTCAGTTCTTTCCGTAATTTGAAATCAATTTTACTTTAATTTTCTTTATTTTTAGTCTTAAAAATTAGGTTTAAAAATCAAATCTTTACAAGTATGAGTATCGAATCTTTTACCACTATTTAAAACAACATCAATTTTTGTATATCTAAATCTATGAAACAAAAAGAACAGTAATAAACGATTATAAAGCGGGAATTATTCATAAGTACACAAAATATTTAAATTTCCATATCAATAGACTCATTCATAAGTATACAAAATATATTAATTTCCACATCACTAAAAATATGGCAGCAAATAAATAATGAGTTATGGAAATATTTCATGTATATCTAAATCCATGATCGATGTAATTCTTTTTTGATTTTTTTGCATTAACTCCAGTTACCTAAATTATATCGGCCACAATATCTCATTGTCAACACCAAATATATAAGTTTCCATATCACTCTCTCTGTGTATATGGGTCTTGTACGAAAACAACACCATATTTCTTTTAGTTGTTTTCTCATATTTTTATAGTCCAATATTAACAAATTGACGAAATTTACGTACCATTAAAATCTGACTTGTAGGTGTACACTTGTGACTTGACCCGATGTGTTCATTTATAACATAAAAAAAGTCGAATATGTGTAGAAGAATATCACACCTCACTCAAAGTTGTTTTTCTTCTGCAAATCATTCTTCCTTCCCTTTTTATCAGAATGAACTGCAAATCCTATTGCTACCAAGTTTTTTTTATGGGTCCTGTAGATGTTAGATGCAATTCACTTAGAAATACCCTAGAAGATGATTTTAAGATCTCAGAGTACGATGTGAGAGTTCTTCATCCAGTCGGCGTATTTATAATATGCATGAGGAATCATGCAGATTACTGCCGTTTGCGTGAGAATTTGTTCCTTTGATCAGGACTTTTTCAGTCTCCAACTACAGGTTGATCAACTTCAAACAAGTGGATCGACTTCAAGAAAAATTGGTTCGGGATTTCGACCACGAAGATATGGCATCTATGGTTGATGATGCAAGAAGACTAGATTAAATAAATAGGTTTCTTGTTGATCAGAAATATGGTATATGATATCGATGATATTTAGTACTTTCTTTTAGTTATTTTTTAATAAAATATTATACTAGTAATTATGCTAATCTTTTTCATTTTTTTAAGCATGAATTCTTCTAATTAAGATAAAGTTTCTTTACAATTGTTTCCAATTTTTATATTTTTTTTGGCATAACAAACGTTGGTCTTGTATTTTGGTGTCAAAACACCACTTTCTATCTCTAATTCGTTGATTAAAATAATCCCAATTCTTTCAGATTCCAAATTGTCTTTCAGTTACAAAACATCCAGATCTTTATCATTCATTTGCATTAAACCTTAATTTTCAAGACTATTACCATTTTCTTTATTTGAAGCATAGACTGTTATCATTGATCTAACTATCAATCATGTATACAAAAAATAAGATCTATCTCCCTTAATAGAACAGAAAAATTCATTAAGAAGAATATGGCCAACATCGATACATTTATTGTTTCGGTGACTCAACTGATGATGAGGTCATTAAGAAAAATAACCGTGATGTTCCGTGTCGTGATATGCCAACCCGCTTATTTTATGTTTTCCAAATAAAAATATTTTTCAGATATTTAGATATTATATATGTTATTTTAGAAATACATCAACATAACAAACATAAAATGTCATATATGGGCTAGAATAAAGACTATTTAGTGAAATATACATAAAATATGATGTATTGTACCGTTTTGTGTAGTGTTTTATGCATGTTATGACGTGTTTTCTTAAGGTGTCGTGTTGTGCAGTGCCAATGCCTATTGTCTGGCACAACAATGCCCATTAAGCTAATATGATGTGCCGTGCCGTGCCAGATCACTGTTGTGCTATGCTGTGCTCAAATTTTAACGTGTTGTGTTGTGCCGTAAACGTGCTGGCACAACCCAATTTACACCTCTATATTTAGGGTTCCAATGAAGATTCTGACTCAACTAATAAGGTCATTAAGCAGAATATGACCAACATTGGCAAAATATTAAGGGTTTTGTTAAAAATCCTGACTCAACTGATAAGGTTATTAAGCATAATACGTCCAACATCGGTACATTAAGGTTACTGTGAAGATCCAAACTCAATAAAATAGTTCATTAAGCAAAATATGCCCAACATTGATACATTTAGGGTTTTGATGAAGATTCTGACTCAGCTGATGAGGTCTTTAAGTAAAAAATGACCAACATATGTACATTTAGGGTTTCATTGAAGATCCTGAGAAAAATATGTCCAACATTGATACATTTAGGGGTTTAGGTGAAGATTCTGACTCAACAGATAGTCATAAGCAGAATATGACCAACATCGATACATTTAGGGTTCCGGTGAAGATTCTGACTCAACTAGTTGATGAAGTCATTAAGAAGAATATATGACCAACATCGGTACTTTAATGGTTTCGTTAAAAACTATGACTCAACAGAATAGGTCACTAAGCAGAATATGACTAACATCAATATTTTAGGTTCCATTGAAGATTTTGACTAAAATGATGATGTCATTAAGCAAATATAACCAACATCGGTAAAATATTAAGGGTTCCGTTGAAAATCCTAGCTCAACTAATAAGGTTATTAAGAAGAATACGTCCAACATCGGTACATTTAGGGTTTATTTGAAGATCCTAACTCAATCAAAAAATTCATTAAGCAGAATATGCCCAGCATTGGTACATTTATGGTTCCAGTGAAGATTATGACTAAACTGATTAGGTCATTTAGAAAATATGACCAACATCGGTACATTAATGGTTCCGATGACAATTATGACTAAGTAAAATAATTCATTAAGAAGAATATGACCATCATTAGTACATTTAAGGTTCCAATGAAGATTCAGACTCAACATAATAGGTCAATAAGCAGAATACGACCAACATCGATATATTTTTGGTTCATGTGAAGATTCTGACTCAACTAATGAGGACATTAAGCCGAATATGACCAACATCTTAATATAAGAATTTTTTAAGTTTTTAAAAAAAAAAAAATCAAAAAAAAAAGTATCAAATTTTAAAATAAATAAAGTTCCAATTTTTATAAAAGAAAATGATCGATTAAATTTTCAAATAAATATGAAAAAGATCCATTTTCGAAATTAATTTAGATTAAAACCAATTACAAATGATATTTTGCCGTTTATCTTTCCTATTAACTATTTCCAACCATTTATGTTTCCAAAAAATAGATTCCCTAAAAAATAGCCCAATTTTTTCTCTAAAAATAAACTGCTCTGATTTTCACTTTAAATATTAGGCACTTAATACCTACTATTCGACTGAATTTATCTTAAATGAGGGTCTAAAATCCCATGTGTCATGAAAAAAAGTGCACCTTCGAGGATACATTTTAATATGGAAAGTCGATATATTAGGTATTGGAAATGAGATATGCACTTTAAAGGATATAAATTAGGGTTTTCCCTAAGAGATTAAGAGATATAAAAAATAAAAACCACACTAGAACAAAGAGTGAGAATTAAGAAAGAGTAAATGAGAAAATGAGTTTTAGAGGTAGAAATGGGAATGAAAAGGATCAAGAAGTGAGGGATTCCAACAATAAAAGATTAATGGTTGCACCTTCAGAGTGTCATTCATCAAGATTCCCCTCTTGATGAAACTGTGTATGGCATACCAGAAATATCCGATGAGCCACTTCTTGAAGAGAAAGTCAATGGGACTTTGGTTGGAGTATCTGAAGTTCTACCAGAGCCTACCAAAAACACCAACACATGGACACGACCAGATGCGATGGTTGTTGCTGAGTGATGCGTATTGTAGTTGTGGTAAGAAAGGGTTTCAAACTCTAGAACTTGTGAAGATTGATTTTAGATTTAATAGACTAATTTTAAACTAAAAACATACACAAAATATGAAAATAATATTCACAAATACTGTGGTTATGGATTTCACCATTAACCAATTAAAGTGACTCAATCTAATCAATATTCATGCAATTCTTTACATTTAAAGTGATTCTAATATATTACAAAAGTGGATTTTCAAAGTAACAATTGTAAATCGAAAGTATAGAACATCAAAAACTCTAGGCTAAGTATGCTCTATTAAAAGAAATCACAACCGCTTAATAAAAATCCGTAAGTCAATTATTAATCAAAGCAAATAATCATAAACAAATTGCAAAAATCAATTAAAATATAAATATACCACTTTTCTTGGAACAATGGCTTCCTCCATCGCCTCAGCAAAGGGGTTTAGCTCCTCATATTAATCATTTGCTCAAAATAATGGTTCATGGCTCAAAGTGTTTACAAAAGATGAAAAAGAGTGAAAATAATGAAAACAACGAGTTTGCAACGTTTATAAGCGTTACAGACTCATTGTTACAGAGGGAAAAGTGTTTCATTGAAGATAAACGTTGTAAGTGAAGATAAACGTTGCAAAGTGAAGATAAACGTTGCTTAGTTTAAAGACTACAACAACGGTTTCTTCAACCTTTTCCTCACAGTTTCTTCATCTTCTTCATCACGATCTTGGTTTTTATGGATTTTGATCTCTTCGATTCTGGCCAGAGCAAGCCCCCATCAAAACCTTTGTATCGATTTTCTATTTATAGTGTAACATTCAAAACCACCCTAAATCTCTAAAAATATCTCCCTTTTAATTATCCCAGAGAAAAAAATTTATTCTCGGAAATATCTTCATCATCTCAAACTGATTTTCTTTCATGGTTCATTATATCTTGATTCTGTTTTGATCTTCGTTCTTTACATAGTATTTAGTTTTTCTTCTCCAGCACGAGAACAAAATCTTATAAAATCTCTCTTGTTACACAGATGCACAAAATTTCCGAGAGTACAACTTGTTTTCTTTTATCACGTAAACAACCAAACATCACGAGATCCTGGCTAATCTTTGAGTCCCCCACACAAGAAAAACTCTCATATATTAGGCAAGAATATCTACTTTCCTTACTTCTCAAAATCTCCTTTAAATTTCGATCACAATTCTCACAGGCGTAAGAAAGAAATTCTCCCGCCAAGTTTTCTTTTCAAATTTGAAAGGTGGGTGCCTTCAACAAAGTATTAGGGGCCTTTATCGATTCCCAAGGGGTGCCTTTATCTATTTTCGGGTGCCTTTAACACTTTTAGCAAATTTTTCCATGAAAGTTTACTCTTCCAAATAAACCTTAAAAATACATTAAATAATAATAGCAGTACAAAATATTAGAACTATTAATACAGGTATGAGACTAAATAAGACACATAAATGTGTATACCAAATACCCCCAAACTTATTATTTGCTAGTCCTCGAGAAAATCTAATCTAAAAAATAAAAATCCTAACTCACTTTCGCAGGCCTCACGATAGCACTTAGCGTGTGCAATAAGCCTTTAAACCCATAGGTGTCCCTATCGGACGAGTTTTGTCTCGTGAGGGTTTACAAGAGGTATACCCACAAAACCTTTACTCCAAACCCTAGATACTTGTCAACGATTGAGGGTAAACACTAAACAAGCTATTTAGTTGGCATACTAAATTCTTCGTCTATGAGACTCATTACCCTATATGAGTCCGGTTGCTGCACACGGGTTTTCACTCAGCGTACTAAAATTTATACAAGAATTTAAAACTCTACTTAGATAGTCGTTCAACCACGATACTCAGAATCTATCAAAGTTCAATCACATGAAAAAAAAATTAGAAGGTGGATATAGACAAAATGAAGTTTGCGCGTGTTGATTAAGGTGAATGGTGTTTCCCATATCTGTCCGAAGGTCAGTTCCAGGATGAATCCTAATGGATTGAGATACGGTCCACTAGTCTTACTCCTAATATCGACTCACCTGGTATATACAAGGGTCCCAGCGGTCGATTTATTAAAAATAAAATAATTATTTATTATTTTTAAATGTACTGACAACATGATATGATCAAATGAATCCAAGCGCATGTTCCTTATCAACATCTTTACATGATATTTCTCATGGATCTTGCGTTCCATGCTAGCTTAGGCGACGGAGACAGAGAGAACACACACATATTGTTATCAAAATGTCAATACTCGGTTTTATTTTTATTTTATTTTTTAATAATAATGGTCTAAATAATACAATAATGGGGCTTGATCTCAAACACTCTACTTCATCCTTGCGGTGATAACAATTCGATATTGGTGCCCCACCAAATCACTTAGAGAAACACAAAAAATTGCAAAAATAAAAACAGAAGGTGATATGGTCGAGATAAATTCCAAGATATGGTGACAATTATCATGTTATTTCTAACACCTGAGCCAGGCATCCTTTTATGAATAGACCATTTAGCTGGGCAGACCAATGCCTATAGAAAAATAGTTAAGTTTTCATCTACCTAGAATGGTTAGTATCATCCTGAATTGATCACAAGTTTTTAGACTTTGGAGTTTCATATTTCACTAAAAGTTTCTCCCTTTACCCCAAAACTTAAATTTAACATTGTCCCCAATGTTCTAAAGATGAATGATTAAATATATGAACAAGGAAAAACTGTTACAATTCGAAGGAAATGAGTTAAGGAAAGATATTACCGTGTCGCATGAGCATGGGTTATCTCCCAAGAAGTGCTAAGTTTAAAGTCTTTAGCCATACTAAGAAAGAATTAGTCACCTCATAGAATCATATAGCAATAGTCGGAACAACTGTGGGTCATTTGAATAAAATAATGTTATCCAAAATAGAAGGAAACTGAAGCAGACCCAGAAAGTGAACAAACATAGTACAACATTATCCCTATCTAGTGTCTTGTTAAGACAACTACATCTAGTTGAGGTTCAGGTTCGGGCTCTATGAAAGGGTCTAGATAAATCTCTTTAGGCTGAATTTCCACATAGGCAGGATTCGGAGGATCAGGTTGTAGAGTCTGGAAAAACTCAACTAATAAATTTAAGGCACATAATAGTAACCTGAATAATTGTGGATCCTCAAAGTCAATCGACCCACAAAGTTGACTACAATGAAAATGGTGGTCATTCTTAAGTAATTAGGCTTAGTCTCAAAACTTAATAACTGAAACATTTGAAATTCAAACGTTCTTACATATGGAAGAAAATATTTTGGTGGGAAAACAAAGTCAATCTTGGTATTATTTCCTAGGTAAACCATATCGACCAAAGAATGGGTTTCTAACAACTGAACTTCTTTCTGGACATCAACTTGCTCAAAGATTCTAGTTTGAAGATGATCTTGAAAAATGGTAGAGGTGCAAATGTCAAGCCCCAAGTGAGGGACTTTAAGCAGGGATACTTGAAAATCACAAGAATCATCGGTACTCCCAAACTTAGGGTGGACATTACTCTCAGGTGGACTAAAAATTGTTGGTTGGATTCTAGCGTCCTTAAGATCAGAACTACACTCACCTTCCTCTATAAAAGGAAATAAGGTAGACATATAAACTGGTAGAAGTTCAAACTTAGATTTCCATATATTATAAGTGTCCATCAAAGGTACAGAATCTAACAAAGTATTTACCTCATTAATAACACTATCATCGTCAACATCAAACCCAAAGTGGGCTAGGAATTTCTCTAATGTATCTTCTAACAAAGTGTTTGGCAAAGATTTATGAATTGAATTACTAATTACTTCTTCTAAATCATAGATCTCACAAGAAGGTTGTCTATTCATACTAAATAGATTCAGTTCAATAGTCATGTTACCAAAAGAAAAATTAATTATTCCATTTCCGTTATTGATGACGACATTATATGTAGCTAAAAAGGGACGACCTAAGATCACTGGTAGTTGAGCCTCTGGGACCTGAAAAGGTTGGTTGTCTAGGACAACAAAATCCACTGGGAAACTATTTTATCAACCTGAATCAAATAATCCTCTATCACATTAAAATTCTCTAAGAGTCCATCATCTTCGTCAGAGACTATTGTCTTCGAATCGTTAGACTCTAAATCACTAGTCTTAGAACAAACTCGTTCCTCTAAACCATTATCGGCTTCAAAACAAGAAAATTCTACATCGTTTAAAATAGTGGTATCTCTAGTCAAATCCTCTTCCTTTTGAATAGGTGAATAATCATTAAAATTATTTGGATTTGAACTAAAAATAACAATATCATCATGAAACACAATTGGAGTGATAATTTTTGATCACTCTGTCTGTATATTTCAAGTTCTTCACCAATACTATCCTCATTATCGTAATAATATGAAGATGTTTGAACCTGGTCTAAATGAGTAGTGTTACCAATTCTATCCTCGTCCTATTGACTAGGTGAACAATTATCAAGGGTAGCACTATATTGGAAAGTAAGATCATTTTGAGCAATATTATTCTTTGCAAGACTTTCATTCACACTTAATGTAAATCTATTTATATTCTCAGTCAACTGCTTGAGGGATTCTTCTAGAGAAAGAGGTTGACTACTAATTGTTCCTCTCACACTTAATTCAAACATATTTATCATCTCAGATATCTTCTTGAGTGATTCTTCTAGAGGCATAATAGGTTCATGATGAGTACTAGATTGCAACTTCTTTAGGGCATCCCTCCAAGACAAAGAACTCGAATTTTGCTTATTTTCATGTTCATAAGATGTGTGTATATTTGAATAGTAATTGGGATCACCTTGGTATGAGCAATCTCCAAAACGTTGGTGGTGGTCCCGACTACTATCTACACCATGTTGATAGTACGGATAATATCCATTTTTAAATTCAGTTGGATACTCATTGTATTGGACCTCATAATATCAGTTCGACATTTTGGGAAAAAAAACTTCCTAATATATTTACAAAAAATCTAAGAAAATAAATCCTAACAAGAAGGGGGTTCTAAACATACACAAACAAGGCCGACTCAACCAAATCAAACCTACTGAATCTAGCAAAAAAAAGCATGATGGATCCACTTAGATTGTTTATAGACCAGCTTCTATTCTTCCAGAAGGCAACTAGTTACAGTTTTAACAAATATTTTAGAAAGATCCGAATTAGATTAAGTCGAATAGAAACAGGATAAGCTCAAAGGAGATTTGATAACCCTGCCTCCTGGGAAACGTTTCCTTGGGTTACAAGGCGGCTCGAATCTATTTAAAATAATATTCTTGAACTTTGAGTTAGGCTAACATAGTAGTCAATACAGTCCTTTTGAATGACTTTCCAATAAGCTCGTTACCCTATAGGTCTCTTTGTAGTCAAATTTTAGGGTTAGGTTCGCGTAGGTGATGTGTTCCTAAGTCGGGCAGAAAGGATACGGTGATGAAATCCGAACCCTTATCTTATATGGCCAGTTTCTTCCCTTTACTAGAAAAGTAAATTCTGTATTCAAGTCCTCAACATATATGTATTACGAAGGAATACAGAAAACCCACTGACATGGGATTCGTGGGTGGTTAGAGTCTTACCTCCCGTTCCAGACGGGAGATGAATCAGTTGTAGTCGACTCAGGCTACCGACTCCTATGTCAGTGTACGAACCCGAGGGGAGGAGACAATATCGTAATTGTCGTCCTTCCATGTGTAATTTATATTTAATTACCCTTCAGTAGGGTTTAAAAATAAAAATAATGTCCAAAAGTCCAAAGTCCAAAAATAAGAAAAAACAGAAAAATATCTAAAATAATTACAAAAATAATAAGAATATCCTAATATAATTTTCCAAACAAAAATAAAAATCTTTAAAAAATTATAAAAATTAACTAAAAAAAATAAAAAAATCTTGTCTTTCTTTTTCCGTTCTTTTCGATTTGTCTTTGAATCCAAGTCTTTAATCAATCAATATAATCTTTGGCTCCAATTTTTTTTTTTTGATCCAAAACCTGTAATACAAAGAAAAATACTCATATCGTAAAATAGAACAAATAAAAATAAAAATCTAACTAAACTAATTAACCTAAAATTAAAACTAAAAACAAATCTAAAAACAAGTCTGCGTCTGCAGCGCCAAAAATTGATGTGTATTGTAGTTGTGGTTAGAAAGGGTTTCAAACTCTCGAACTTGTGAAGATTGATTTTAAATTTAATAAACTAATTTTAAACTAAAAATATACACAAAATATGAAAATAATATTCACAAATACTGAGGTTTATGGATTTCACCATTAACCAATTAAAGTGATTCAATCTAATCAATATTCATGCAATTCTTTACGTTTAAAGTGATACTAATATGTTGCAAAAGTGGATTTTCAAAGTAACA
>JAJJMC010009976.1:0-18259 GCA_023531435.1 Papaver californicum | reverse complement strand
TTGTTACGGTTGGGTTTCATTACAAAACCCAACCGTAAAAGCGTATGGACTAAAACTATCACTAGAATTTACGGTTGGGTTCTAAGCCAAAACCCAACCGTAAATTCTACTGGATAACTTAAAATTGGATTTTTCTAATTTGTGTGTTTTTCGGTTTTTCTTTATTTGAATGACCCAATTTACCTTCAATCTAGTTAAAATGATTGAATAAGTTCAAAATTTTAATTTGGAAACCCAAATTCGACCTTAAAAATTAATGCTCCAAGGGATTGATTACGGTTGGGTTTTTATGGCAAAACCCAACCGTAAGTGCAAGTTGCAATTGTAAACTTAATTTGGATTTTACGGTTGAGTATTCTGGATAACCCAACCGTAAATAATCCCTGAATAGTGACAAAAATAGACAATTCCAATGGATTTTTTATTTGAAAATCTAGTCGTTGGGTATTTTTTGGCTATAAAAGGAAACCTTTCCTTGTCACTTTTTCATTATTCTCTATCCCTTTCATTCTCATTATAATTCTAGACTTTCCAACTCATTCTCACCATACCCTTTCAACCATTAAAAATGGTTCGATACACGAATGATGAAGATGTTGCAATTGTTCGAGGGTGGCTTACGATGATAGAGCACGCTTACGAGAGAGCCTTCTATAACAACAATAACAACGTTGTTAGAGCTGAAAATTGGATGGACGGTCAGGAGGACGATTCTTGGTGGGAGCGTGTGTTTGAAATGTTTGTGGCATTACAGGGGAATGGATATCGGAGGACGTGGAGAACCATCAAGAGACGCTTTGAGGCGTTGTATGAAGAAATGGAAAACTTAAAACTGGAAGTGAAAATGAGAGTTGAAGCATTTCCAGACGAACCCAATGTGGAAAGAGTAAGTTGTGTCAATTAATAAATCGTTCGTAAAAAAGAGTTTTAAAAAAATCAAACTTATAATTGATTTATTTTTTTCAGCATGTGATGGCTAGGGCGCAGTATAAAATCAAATATGGGAAGGAGTTTACGCATAAGGATTGCTATCGTATCTTGGAACAAAGTTTTTATCTTGAGTTTCGTCGTTATGATTAAGTGATTAAGTGTTTAAGTGTTTAAGTGTAATCATCTAACGATCTACTGTATTTCGTTTCCTTTAGTTCTTCCTTTAATGTTAAAAATAAGGTTTTTAATAACTCTGGTATTTGATAAGAAAATGAACTAAACCTAAACATAACTAATTTTCTCTTAAAAAAACTCCTTCTTACGGTTGGATTCGATGACTCAACCCAATCGTAACTACAATTCCTACTAAAAAAACTCAAATTTACGGTTGGGTTCGATTACTAAACCCAACCGTAAAATAAATTGTACACCACAACTAGCTTACGGTTGGGTTTCAAGGAAAAACCCAACTGTAACTATATGATGAAATATGCACTAAAACTAACACTACAACTTACGGTTGGGTTCGATGACTCAACCCAACCGTAACTACAATTCCTACTAAAAAACTCAATTTTACGGTTGGGTTCGATTAATAAACTCAACCGTAAAATAAATTGTACAAACACCACAACTAGCTTACGGTTGGGTTTCAAGGTAAAACCCAACCGTAACTATATGATGAAATATGCACTAAAACTAACACTACAACTTACGGTTGGGTTTGATGACTCAAACCGTAACTACAATTCCTACTAAAAACTCAATTTTACGGTTGGGTTCGATTACTAAACCCAACCGTAAAATAAATTGTACAAACACCACAACTAGCTTACGGTTGGGTTTCAAGGCAAAACCCAACCGTAACTATATGATGAAATATGTACTAACACTAGAACTTACGGTTGGGTTTTAAGCCGGAACCCAACCGTAAATTCTACTGGATTCTCAAAACTGTCAGAATTTGTGTCTCCTTAAAGTAGACAATTCCAACGGATTTTTTATTTGAAAATCTAGCCGTTGGGTATTTTTTGGCTATAAAAGGAAACCTTTCCTTGTCACTTTCTCATTATTCTCTATCCCTTTCATTCTCATTATAATTCTAGACTTTCCAACTTATTCTCACCATACCCTTTCAACCACTACAAATGGTAACTACATACACGAATGATGAAGATGTTGCAATTGTTCGAGCGTAGCATACGATGGTAGAGCATGCTTACGATAGAGCCTTCTATAACAACAATAACAACGTTGTTTCACAAGAAGATTGGCATGAGGATCAAGATACTGATCCTTGGTGGAAGCGTGTGTTTCGAATGTTTGCGGCATTAGAGGGGAATGACAATCATAGGACGTGGAGAGCCATCAAGAGATGGTTTCAGGCGTTGTATCAACAAATGAACAACTTAAAACTGGAAATGCAAATGAGATTCGAAGCACATCCCGACGAGAACGGTGTGGAAAGAGTAAGTTTGTCGATTAATAAATCGTTCATTAAAAAGAGATTTTAAAAATTCAAACTTATAATTGATTTGTTTTTTTCAGCATGTGTTGGCTATGGAGCAATATAGAATCAAACATGGGGAGGAGTTCAAGCATACAGATTGCTATCGTATTATGGAAACAAGTCGGGTGCTTGATTATCGTCATTATCTTTAAGTGTTTAAGTGTAATCATGCAATGATCTATTGTATTTTGTTTCCTTTGTTTTTTCCTTTAATGTACTACTTTAAATCTATTACAATAGAATGAATAAGTTAAAAAGGTGTGTTCTAAACCCAATTTGGAGTATATTGAAAATAAAAAAAAAAAGTTAACAGGAGAATTTACGGTTGGGTTTGGACTCAAATTCAACCGTAAATCATGCTGAAATGCTTAGTGTAAGTTTTACGGTTGGGTCCGATTACTAAACCCAACCGTAAAATAATTTGTACAAACACCACAACTTGTTTACGGTTGGGTTTCAAGGCAAAACCCAACCTTAACTATATGATGAAATTGTAACAAAAATTAACAGAATATGTTACGGTTGGGTTATAAGCCAAAACCCAACCGTAAATTCTACTGGATAACACAAATTTGGATTATCTAATTTGTGTGTTTTTCGGTTTTTCTTTGTTTGAATGGCCCAATTTACCTTCAATCTAGTTAAAATGATTGAATAATTTCAAAATTTGGATTTTAAAACTCAAATTTGACCTCAAAAATCAATGCTCAAAAGGATGAGTTACGGTTGGGTTTTAAGGCAAAACCCAACCGTAACTCTGTGTTGAAATGGTGTTCTTCATTTTCTTCCAGTTAGGTTGGGTTTTCAACAAGACCCAACCGTAAGTCTGGATGTTCTTGGTGTTACGGTTGGGTTCGACATGAAACTCAACCGTAACTTTCTCTGAATCACAAAAAATCAAACTTTCAAATCGTGATTTCATCTAATTTGAGCCATAAAAAGATCAAGAGTTTAATCTAGAGGTATCTAAATGCTACTATGGTTGATTGAATCAAAATCAAGGGGTTAAAAAAAATGACAAAATTTTCTTAAATTTCATCTAGTTTTTCTTCCCACAAAACACAAATTCAAAAAAAATAAAATTGAATTCAATTTGAGTAAGTCAAAGATTATGTTTAATTAATCATGATTAACTTAATTTAATCTTAACTAGTTAATGTAATTAAGATTATTAATCAGGGGTGATTTGGGTATTGTGAAAATATTATGGATAAGGGGTTTTTGAATTTTACTTCAAACTGTCTCTATTTCGTCTTATTATTGGAGCCCGTCCAGGATTTTGGAGCCCCTATATCAGGCTTCTTTAAATTAACTCAAAAAGTTTGGATATGGTTTATGGATTTGTTTTTTCTTTGTAGAGTATTTTACTGAAACGGGGCCAAAAAATTTCTCCAATAATTCGTTCAATATCTGAAAGAAAAATTTGGATAAAGGTTATGTCCATAGAAGAGGAGTCAAAATCAGGATTTGGTCTATATCTACATAAAATTCTAAAATGGTACTCCCTCTGTCCCACCAAGTAGACCTATTTTGAGTTTGCACAATTCTTAAGACAAGAAAGGGAGAAGAATACTTTAGGTGTTTTTTTTTTCCAATTATATCCTTATGGATAACAAATAGTAAAATTTAGAAATGACATATTTCTGAAACCATGTCACGGATATTTACGAACTTTATACTATTGATAGACATTTTAAAACACCTATGTAATGAATATAAACATGACAATCAAACTATATATATTTCTTCCACTAAAATAATCAACTAATGGATAATTTTAGAAATATGGTTTTGTTTAATGATAAAGGTAAACGTTGGACTTTGGAGGGGGAAAATTAAATAAAAAGGTCACCTTTGTTGGGGACGAGGGAGTATTATTTATGGGAAATTTTTCTCTATTTATTTATTATTTATTTTGAGGAAAAACCTAAATATCAAAAGAGAAAGACCATCAAATAAATAAAGTTTGATTTATTGGAGATTATTATGCCGTTAGTTCTTAAACACAAACTATAAAAAAGGAAAACTAAAGTAATGCGATTGTTGTTTTCCCTCCAACGTACTACAGAAGCTTCTTGATCTCAAAAAAGACTTTAAACAAAGTTAATATGAGTTTCACCCAAATTAAATCCGATTACTTGCTTCCTTCACGATTAGCTTTCCACACTACAAAGGTGTATTTTAGGATGAGTTTTTAAGAGTACAAGACTCACTGTTTATAGTATTATGTCCAGGGCCTTGTTTGGAAACAAGATTTACCGATTTCGAAAAATCTAAGGATATGCAAAATATTTTTTCCAAAATATTTTTTTAAATTATTTAGAGTAATCTTTTTTTATTTTTTAATAAAATATATGATTAAATGACAAAAAAATTGTCCCACGGTTACGAACCCTAGTTCTACCGGTTTACGAAATATTGCCTTGTAATGAATGATACTCTCGTAGTGTGGAAGTCTAATTCTCGATCCACAGTGTAATCAACCCGACCTACAGACAGAGTCATGACTAGGTGGTATAAATCAGGGTCTAAACATTAACCAGATCACTCCTCATTACCGTTAATTATTATTTGCGCCATAGGAATCCTCGTAACATCTTTCAAGTAACCGTTAACAACAAAATTCCTTACTAAACAGACAATCATGTGGTAATACCAAACATTTTGGTTTTGGTGTATCCGACTATTCTTAAAACTACAAAATATTATGTAGGCACTAGTACATTGGTGCACCAGTTGGAGCATATGTATTTGTGAACCTACATGATATATGTAAGCAATTTTACACATGTGCACCAGTTTGGTGTACCCAGTGACTGAGGCATAAAGGGACAAGAGGGGTCTCTAGACTCCACTTGTTTTTGATATTCAGTTGAGCTACGATAGGTATTTTGGCATTTTACATGAGCCGTGGGGGCGGATATTTATGGAAAAGTTGATTTTTTTTTTCTTTAATGGGTCAAAAGATGTAAAATTAAACAAAGCTTAGTCTTATATTTTTATTAATATTTTGCTATCAAAAATATTCCATAGGGGTGTGGAGGACAAATGAAATTTTGCTATTTGTCTCTCCTATTAACTGTTTCTAACTAATTTTGTTTCCAAAAATATAAAGGAAGTTTGATCTTAGAAATAAAATTGGGTAATTCTGTATCTTTTATGTTTTTGGAAACAAAAAATGGTTGGAAATAACAGGAGAGACAAATGGCAACACATCATTTGTCCCCCACGCCACCATCAAAAATTTATTCAATAACTCGTCTCTATCAAGGAATCTAATATAAAAGAAAAAGCGAAATTTAGTGAGTAGTGACGTTTTTGTTCTGATTATCAGGTTATGGGAATGATTTTTTTTCTCCATATTTTGGGCTAATTTTGGATCTATTGTTTTTTTTTTGATGTAATTACATATGTATAATGCATTTTTGGGAAAGGGGCCAAAATTTTTTTGGGAAAAGGGCTAGATGTTATGTATAATTTAAATTTTTTCTATTGAATTCATGTTGGGTGGTCATGATGAGTTCGCCTAGTTTCACAAAAACGTTAAGCTTTTACATTATTATATATTGATAAGCTTTTATATTTCCGCTGGATTCTAAAAATGAACTTGGTGAACTTGTTTGAGCAGGGGTCGTCTGGTGAATGTGTTCAGTATAGCTGTTTTTGGACTCATATCTGCTTGTTGCTTATTCATTTGCAAGATTTAAAATATGTATTTTTTCTACCATTTGTTCAGGAGTTCAGTTTAGTGTTCTTTATTTGTCATAATTATCCCGTCGAATCCTTCTCTTGAATCTTTTTTTTATTTTTATACATGGCTAGGTGTTTGCTGTTAATCAAAAATGATATATATGCGAAATGGGTGGTGGTGTTTTTAAAATTAAGTTTCTTAGGTTAACTTATGGATCTATTGTTTTGTGGTAGATGTAATTACATACGTATACTGTCTACCGCATAAATCAACCCCGAAATGAAGGAAAAATTACGAGAAGAGAAACAGAAAGATGAAGCTTTGAAAACACAATCAGATACGGAAAGACATAAAAATAACACAAAGGGACTTGATCAAATCTCTTCTATATCTTGTCAGCATATGAATTTTCTAAAACTTTACTTTGCATAATATGAATAAGATATGAAGATGATAGTGTAGATGAGTATTCACAGGTTATTATACTCTCAGCCTCATAATTTTGATATGAGTTTGACACAAATAATGTAACATCAGTTATGGTATTTTTCTGAGTTTTTTTTTTTTGGTGTGTGAGTATATCTGAACCTACATAAGATATGGGTGAACGCGGCTAATCTGAACCTACGCAATCTTATGCAGGCACTAGTACAACGGTGCACCAGTTGGAGCACATGTTATTTGTGAACCTACATAAGATATGGGGCCATGGGGATGCTCATACCATCTTTCAAGTGACCATTTCAAGAAAATCCCTTTCTATAAAAACACGATCAGAGTGTTCAATTCTTATTTCAAAGTGCTTTTTATCTCTTTCCATTGTTCGAATATCAAAATTAGGTTTCCAGAAAGAAAACATAAACTTTATCTCATCAATCAGTTTTAATGCTAAACAAGGTATCAAGAGAAATCATTCCACTTCCATTCTATTTGAAAAGTAATCTACAAATTATAAGAAGAAGAAAGTAACTCATTCGATTCAGTAATACTCAATCACATCTTTCGAGTTATGACCAATATTGCAAGTCTCTCAGGTTTTATTTCTCTATCTTTCTATCAAACACAGTAACGAATTCTCATAAACGTGGTTACCCCAATCATTCTTTTATTTTATGTATCAAATCAATTCAAGAAACGTTCTTACTCTCTTGTTTTGCTAATGGGTCCTCCTCAGAATAAAGATTCAATAAAAAAACCTAACCCTAATTCTAAAATTTCATCCCAAAATAACAACCTTGTTGACAAGGTGATACTTAGATACAACGACCTTATTCAACCTATAAATCGGTGCAAGAAAAAACACAGGGTAGATACGAACGTCACGTGACGGTACCATGAATAATAGTAAACTGAAAGTAACACTGCAGTGATGCAGTACCAAAGAAGAAGCTGAGAACTACAACCATATGTATGGTGAAAACTTTCTCCCTTTCTTAGGCTGGGGAAACGGTAAAACGCATTATTACCGTGTGAATGAGCAGTACCAAAAGACGCCAAGGGAATTCATTCCCAAACCAAAATTTAATCTTGGAAAGACTATTGAGTAAGTTAGATTTAAGTTTTATACTTTAAATTTGTTATGCACTGAATTGATCTTTATAACTATGAAGTGCTATATGTTAAAGGTATCAGTAGGATTACAAGTGTAGGATAAGGGACAAATACTAGGGGGCATGTTCAAAAATTCATTAAAACTTATTCATATTAACGTGTTTATATTATTTTAATATATTTAATATATACATTAATACTAAGTTAAATGTGTTTATGTGTTAAGGACATAATTTCTTATGATATGATTATTTTTCGAACATCAGAATCATCTTATATACTCTCGTTATCTGTTATCTATATTCTTGATTATGATCTTCAAGAACAAAACATGCCCCTATTGAATTATTGTTTTGGATTCGTCACTATCTAGAGTTCCTTTGCTAGCAGATAAACACACAATTGAAAGAACAAAAATGATTTTTGCTAGGGTATGTGTAGAAATAGATATAAATTTTGATTATCCTGAATATGTTCATGTATCTTTTAAGGAAATGAGTTTCAAGTTCATGAGGAATAACTTGGAAACCTCCAGGATGTTTATCATGCTCAACTTTTGGATATTCGAATGGAAAATGTCCTAAAGGATTCTTCAAACAGAGTTTTGAAGAAGATATGGGTTCCTAAAGTGAAAAAGGGAGTTGAGAATGATGTTGGGAAGAATCCAGAGGTGGATAATGACTCTGCTTTAGGAATTATAGAGCATGAAAGAACCAACTATGGTGATGGAGTTGATGCTTCTAGCAGAATGCACACGCTCTAAAATGTCTATAGCTGTTTTTATATTTACTCTACGCCGATGAATCACAACACCTACTTCCGTACTGATGGGATCAGCTGACTTCAAGTTGTTATCTAAACAAGTTGGACCAACTCAGCTATTAAAAAATTTTAATTGTGCTAATGTAAATTGTTTATATTGCAAGATCAGATAGTGATTTGCGTAGCTTTGGGGAGATTCTCCAATATTGCAACAAGGATAGGAAAAACAACATGAGAACGAGCAATCTAATTTTCAAAACCGATCCTCTTAACTTGTGAGTTACGATTTAACTTTTTATTATTTCCATGAGATATATTAAGCACTTCGATTTATGTAACCAGATCCACAAAAGTATGCTTGGCTAAGTGCACTTCTACAAGCAAAGTACAAGAGGTCTCCAACAAGTTTAAAGTATCATCCAATAACATGGGAAGACGGAATAAATATTAATAATGAACCGAGAATAAAAAAAAACTTATAATTAATTAATTAATTATGCACACATCCATAAACATCTAGCATATTCATAGCAATATGTGTGTGTTATCCCTGTCTCCGTTGCCTAAGCAAGCGTGGAACACAGGATCCATGAGAACTATCATGTAAGATGAAGATAAGGAGCATGCGCTAGGATTCAAATAATCCAATCATGTTGTCAGTACATCTAATAATATAAATATATTTGTTTTATTTTCAATAAATCGACAACTGGGACCCTTGTATATACCAGCTGAGTCGATATTAGTATAAGGATTAAGACCAGTGGGAGCGCACCCCAACCCATTAGGATTCATCCTGGCACTGATCTTCAGACAGATATGGGAAACACTGTTCACCTTAGTCAACATGTGCAAACTTCATCATATTTATATCCATATTCTAAATCTATTCATGTGATTGAACTTTGATAGATTCTGAATATCGTGGTTGAACGACTATCTAAGTATAGTTTTGAATTCTTGTATGAATTTTAGTATGTTGAGTGCAAACTCGTGTACAACAATTGGATCCATATAGGGTAATGATTCTCATAGCCGGAGAATTTGATAGCCAACTAAATAACGTGTTTAGTGTTTACCCTCAATCGTTCATAAGTAGTTAAAATTTGTAGTAAAGGTTTTGTGGGTATACCTCTTGTAAACCCTCACAAGACAACACTCGTCTTCTAGGGCCACCTAGGAGTTTAACGGCTAACTGCACGTGCTAAGTGTAGTCGTGATTCCTACGAAAGTGAGTTAGATTTTAATTTTCTAGATTAGATTTGCTCGAGGACTAGCAAATAATAAGTTTTGGGGTATTTGATAGACACATTTTTGTGTCTAATTTGTTCTCAATTCTCTGTATTACTGGTGTTCGATTGTGTACTTATTGAGTTATTTTACGTGTTATAGGTATTCTTGGGAAATAAACATTTGCGAAAAAATTGGTTCAAAAAGTGATAAAAGCACCCGAGAAAATCATTAAAGGCACCCAGGAGAAACTGCTAAATGCACCCCATTTTTGAATATGGGGCATCCTCTTTCATTTTCAAAATCCGAAATTGGAGGGAGCTATTTTCTTCGTGTAAGAGAGTTTCTGATAATTTGGAAACCCGAGTTTAAAGGGATTTGTTTGAGGTTTATGATATATCTAATTGAAGTAACATCCAAAAAATGCTTCAACACGTCGAGAGGAGTATTTCATGCCAAGAAAATAGCTGGAAAACCCTTGTTGTTGCCGGAAATAAAAGTTTTTTCTTGAATAGGATAAATTCGAATCAGAGTGGGATTTGGAGATTTTTCTGAGTACTTATCTATTAAGGATTGTCTATTAGGTTTTACTAGACCTATATATAGCAAAAGGATCGAGGAAAAAGGGGGCTGGATCGAAGAAAAAAATCAGGACCGAAACTTTGGAGAGAAAAAAAAAATTCTAAAGAGATTTGAGGGCTCGGTTGTGTACAAATAGGCTATTTGGGGTTTGCAAAAGCTTGAGGAGTGATTTGGGGAGCTTTAGAGCGTAAAGCAGAGCTAGAAGAAAATATCAGGAGAAAAATGTTCTGCTGCTGCTGAAGAACACGAAGAACAGAAGATAATGCGACTGTTCCTTCAACTACTCTGTCACGGTGTCTTCATCCCAACTGCAACGCTTATCTTCAATCTGCAACGTTTATCTTGAACTTGAGCTGTAACAGTTAATCTGTAACGCCATTACAGGTTTGCAAATTCTTTGTGTTGTTTTATTTTCATCCTCTTGTAATACTTTTAATCTATGAACACCTATTTTGAGCAAGTGATTACTATGACAAGCTAAACCCCATCACTGGGACAATAGAGGAAGCCATATTTCATGAATGACTGGTAATTATTTTTGATTCTTTATGATTTTGCATTGGTTTTAAATTGATTTATGATTTTTTCTAATTAGTTGTGATTTTGTTTGATGGTGTATGCTGGGACTTAAGAGCTTTTGATGCGCCATGCTTATGATTACAATTAATGTTTTAGAAACCTACTTTTGGCAAAAAAACAGAGTCAATAAAAAAGTTATAATTGTTAAAGAATCATTGTAAAAATCAATCAGAAGTGATTTTGGTGGAATCCTGAGTTCCAGTTTCTCCAAATATTGTTAAAATATTTTACTTATTTGCTAGTTTAAATCAAAATTAGGTCTAAAATGAATCTTCACAAGTCTCAGTGAACGAACTATTTTTACCACTTTTCTAAAACGACCAAGTTTTTGGCTCCGTTGTTGGGAATTGTTTTTAGGTTAGTTATTTTTATTAGATTTTTATTTTTATTTATTTTTATTTGTTCTATTTTACGTTTCCTTTTGGTATTTGTCTTTGTGTTACAGGTTTTGGATCAAAAAGAAATTGGAATCAAAGAAATATTTGGGCTTAAAGATTGATTAAAAACTTGGAGATTGGGACAAACGAAAAGAACGGAAAATAAGACAAATTTTTTTAGTCAATTTTAATTTAATTTTAATTTTAGGGTTTTATTTATTTTTCTTTTTAGAAAATTTTATTAGGAAATCTTTTATTCTTTTTGTAATTTTTCTTTTCTTTTTGGACTTCCGACTTTTGGACTTTGTTGACTTCAACGGTTCATTGCCCGTCTAGTACTGGAGGTAAGACTCTGACCACCCATGATTCCCTGTCAGTGGGTTTTCTATATTCCTTCGTAATGCATATATGTTGAGGACCTGTTACGGAATTTTTTCTAGTAAAGGGCAGAAATTGGCCATATAAGATAAGGGTTCGGATTTCATCACCGTATCCTTTCTGCCCGATTTAGGAACACGTAACCTACGCGAACCTAAGCCTAAAATTTGAATAGAAAGAGACCTATAGGGTAACGAGCTTATTGGAAAATCATTCAGAAGGATTGTATTGGTTACTTTGTTAGCCTAGCTCAAGGATCAGGAAGATTATTTTAAGTTGATTTGTGTCGCCTTGTAACCCAGGGAAACGTGCCAAATAGGTAGGGTTATTCAAGCTCCATAAAGCTTATACTACTTCTCTCGATTGACTTAACCTAATTCGGATCGTCCCAACGAGGTTTGCTAAAACTATAACTAGTTGCTTTTGGGGAGACTAGAAGTTGTCTAGAAACAATCTAAGTGGAGCCATCATACTTTTTGTTTGCTAGATTCAGTAGGTTTGATTTGGTTGAGTTGACCTTGTTTGTGTTTGTTTAGAACCCCTTCCAGTTATGATTTATTTTTATTTTTGTAAATATATTATGAAATTTTTGTCAAAAAATGTCGAACTGGTATTATGAGGACCAATACAATGAGTGTCCGACTGAATTTCAAAATAGGCATTATCCGTACTATCACCATAGTGTGGATAGGAGTTGGGACCACCACCAACCTTTTGGAGGTTATTTCTCATACCAAGGTGATCCCAATTACTATTCGCGCACACACCCGTCATATGAACATGAAAATGAGCAAAATTGAGTTCTTTTTCTTGGAGAGATGCCCTAAAGCAGATGCGATCTAGTACTCCCTATGATGACCCAAATCCTTCTCCAGAAGATTCCCTCAACCAGTTGCAATCTAGGACTCCTTATGATCCATTTGTTTCTCTAGAGGAATCCCTCAAGCAGTTAACCGAGAATACAAATAGGTTTGTATTAAGTGTGAAGGGAACAAATAGTAGTAAAACTCTTTCTCTAGAAGAATCCCTCAAGCAGTTAACTGAGAATACAAATACTTTTGCATTAAATGTGAAGGAGAGTCTTGTAACGAATAGTATTGCTTAAAATGATCTCCATTGCCAATATAATGCTACCTTTGATAATTATTCACCTAGTCAAGAGGACGAGGATATAATTGGTAACACTACTTATTTAGACGAGGTTCAAACATCTTCATATTATTATGATGATGAGGATAATATTGGTGAAGAACTTGAAATATACAGACAGATTGATCAGGAAATTGTCACTCCAATTGTGCTCATGATGATCGTGTTATTTCTGGTTTAAATTTAAATAATTTTAATGATTATTCACCTATTCAAAAGGAAAAGGATTTGACTAGATACCACTGTTTTAGACGACGTAGTATTTCCTTGTTTCGAAATCGATGGTTTAGAGGAACGGGTTTATCCTGAGAATACTGTTTTGGAATCCAACGATTTAGAAAAAATAGTCTTAGATAAAGAAGATAGACTCGTAGAGATTTTAAATATGAGTAGGGATGCACTACCTGATTATAACTTAGAAGAAGCAATTGACCACTTTCAGGAATCTGACGATCTAGAAATTAGGGAAATTGTGACTAGTCTATCCAAGGACACTGAAAATTCTAAGTTTGGGGGTGATTATCATTCTCCCTGTACTTTACCTTTGACTCTTAGAAAGATCCCTCACGTGGGACTTCACATATGTCCCTCTACCATTTGACAAGATTATCTTCATACGCATTTTCCTGAACCTAATCATGTCCAGAACGAAATTCAGTTGTTAGAAACTCATCCTATGGTTTATGTGGTTTACCCAGGCGATAATACCAAGATTGACTTTGTTTTTCCACTAAAATGTGGGAACGTATGAGTTTCGAATGTGTCAGTTATTAAGTTTGAGACTAAGACTAATTATTTTAGGATAGAATCGACACATTTGCTTAAGAATGACCACCATTTTCATAGTAGTCAACTGTGTAAATCAAATCTGATTGACTTTGAGGATCCATAATTATTCAGGTTATTATTATGTGTTTCTAAGTTCTTGGTTGAGTTTTTCCAGACTCTAAAACCTGATCCTGCATATGAGGAAATCCAGCCTATGCAAATATTTTATCTAGACCCTTTGATAGAACCTGAACCTGAACCACAACTAAATGTAGTTGTCTTAAAAAAAAACTAAATAAGGGTGTGCTCGGTTTGTTCATTTTCTTGGCTTGTTGCAGTTTCCTTTTATTTGGGATAGCATTATTTGGTTCAGATGACCCACAATTGTTCCGGCTATTGCTATATTTTTTTTTTTAAGGTGACTAGTCCTTTCTTAGTCTGGATGAAGCTTTAAACTTAGCACTTCTTGGGAGGTAATACATGCTCATGCGACACGGTAATATCTTTCCTTAACTCTTTTCCTTTGATTGGTAACATTTTCTCCTTGTTCATGCTTTTAATCATTTATCTTTAGAACATTGAAGACAATGTTAGATTTAAGTTTGGGGGTAAGAGAGAAACTTTTAAGTTGAAATATGAAACTTCAAAGTCTAGAAACTTGTGAAAAATTCAGGATGACACTAACCATTCTAGGTAGATGGAAACTTAGCTCTTTTTTTTTAGGAATTGGTGTTCCCAGCTAAATGGTTTATTCAAAAAAAGGATGCCTTGCCTAGCTAAGGTGTTAGAAATAACATGATAGTTGTCACCATATCTCGGAGTCTATCTTGACCATATCACCTTCTGTTTTTATTTTTACAATTATTTGTTCTCTAAGTGATTTGGTGGGCCACTAATATCGCCTTGTTATCGCCGTCAGGATGAAGTAGAATATTTGGGATCAAGCCCCATTATTGTTTTTTTTTAGACCATTATCCAGACCAAAAATAAAAATAAAAATAAAAATCGAGTATTGACACTTTGATAGCAATATGTGTGTGTTCTCCCTGCCTCCGTCGCCTAAGCAAGCATGGAACGCAGGATCCATGTGAACTATGATGTAAGATGCTGATAAGGAGAATGCGATTGGATTCAAATGATCCAATCATGTTGTCAGTACATCTAATAATATAAAAATAATTGTTTTATTTTCAATAAATCGACCACTGGGACCCTTGTATATACCAACTGAAACGTTATTAGTATAAAGATTAAGACCAGTGGGAGCGTATCTCAACCCATTAGGATTCATCATGGCACTGATCTTCAGACAGATATGGAAAACACCATTCACCTTAGTCAACATATGCAAACTTCATCATATTTATATCCATCTTCTAAATCTATTCATGTGATTGAACGTTGATATATTCTGAGTATCGTGGTTGAACGACTATCTAAGTATAGTTTTGAATTCTTGTATGAATTTTAGTATGCTGAGTGCAAACTCGTGTACAACGATTGGATCCATATAGGGTAATGATTCTCATAGTCGTAAGAATTTGGTATCCAACTAAATAGCATGTTTAGTGTCTACCCTCAATCGTTCACAAGTACCTAAAATTTGTAGTAAAGTTTTTTTGGGTATACCTCTTATAAACCCTCACAAGACAACACTCGTCTTCTAGAGCCACCTAGGAGTTTAACGGCTAGCTGCACGTGCTAAGTGTAGTGATTCCTACAAAAGTGAGTTAGATTTCAATTGTCTAGATTAGATTTGCTCGAGGACTAGAAAATAATAAGTTTGGGGGGTATTTGATAGACACATTTTTGTGTCTAATTTGTTCTCAATTCTCTGTATTATTGGTGCTCGATTGTGTACTTATTTGGTTATTTTATTTGTTTATAGGTATTTTTGGAAAATAAACATTTACGGAAAAATTTCTCAAAAGGTGATAAAAGCACCCGAGAAAAATCATTAAAGGCACCCAGGAGTAACTGCTAAAGGCACCCCATTTTTGGATAGGGGCACCCCCTTTCATTTTCAAAATCCGAAATTGGCAGGAGTTATTTTCTTTGCGTAAGAGAGTTTCTGATAATTTGGAAACCGGGTTTAAAGGGATTTGTTTGAGGTTTATGATATATCTAATTGAAGTAACATCCAAAACATGCTTCAACACGTCGAGAGGAGTATTTCATGCCGAGAAAATAGCTGGAAAACCCTTGTTGCTGCCGGAAATAAAAGTTGTTTCCTGAATTGGATAAATTCGAATCAGTTGGGATTTGGAGATTTTTCTGAGTCCTTATCGATTAAGGATTGTCTATTATGTTTTACTAGACCTATATATAACAAAAGGATCGAGGAAAAAGGGGGTTGGATCGAAGAAAAAAATCAGGACCGAAACTTTGGAGAGAAAAAAAAAATTCTGAAGTGATTTGAGGGCTCGGTTGTGTACAAATAGGCTATTTGGGGTTTGCAAAAGCTTGAGGAGTGATTTGGGGAGCTTTAGAGCGTAAAGCAGAGCTAGAAGAAAAAATCAGGAGATAAGTGTTCTGCTGCTGCTGAAGAACACGAAGAACACAAGATAATGCGACGGTTCCTTCAACTACTTTGTCACGGTTTCTTCATCCCAACTGCAACGCTTATCTTCAATCTGCAACGCTTATCTTCAATCTGCAACGTTTATCTTGAACTTGAGCTGTAACAGTTAATCTGTAACGCCATTACATGTTTGCAAATTCTCTGTGTTGTTCTATTTTCATCCTCTTGTAATACTTTTGAGCTAGGAACACTTATTTTGAGCAAGTGATTATTATGAGAAGCTAAACCTCATCACTGGGACAATATAGGAAGTCATATTTCATGAATGAATGGTAACTATATTTGATTTTTTATGACTTTTGCATTGGTTTTAAATTGATTTATGGTTTTTTTCTAATTAGTTGTGATTTTGTTTGATGGTGTATGCTGGTACTTAAGAGCTTTTGATGCGCCATGCTTATGATTTACAGTTAATGTTTTAGAAATCCACTTTTGGCAAAGAAAAAGAGTCAATAAAAGAGCTATAATTGTTAAAGAATCATTGTAGAAATCAATCAGAAGTGATTTTGGTGGAATCCTGAGTTCCAGTTTCTCCAAATATTGTTAAAATATTTTACTTATTTTCTAGTTTAAATCAAAATTAGGTCTAAAACGAATCTTTACAAGTCTCAGTAAACGAACTATTTTTACCACTTTTCTAAAACGATCAGGTGACATAAACTTTTTATGTCCTCTTTTTAATCAATAAATTTTGCTTTAATAATTAAAAGATATATATTAAGTTATGGCTACCAACAATTTAGATACATTTAACAAATATAAGTCTTATGGTGGAGATCTTTCCTCTCGCAACTAGGTTGTCAATTCAACAACTGGAATAGATCATAGAAAACAAACCTAATGGTAGAGGTTTCCAAAGCGTCCGATCATTAGACTATGGGCCTCAAAAAACCCAATGTTACTTAAAGACGATTATTATACTAGTATCTAACTAGAAATTATATAAGCTAATATCTAAATATATGTTATATTTCTAATATTTCTAATACATATCTAGTTATATTAAAAACTTAGATAAATAATACGATGGGTATCAAGAGAATTGACGCATTAGGTTAAATTTCAACGCTCGTTCGCAAAACCTTGAAAGATAGCTAGGATTATTTTATTTTTTCCAATTCAAACATAATAATTCTATCAACTAGTGATGGCCATCAACTGATAGTCTTCTTAACCAAATTCATAATGTATGGAGGAATATTTTCATAAAATTCAAAATCATCAGTATTTTTTCTAGCCTTTTCGGCCAAAGAGTGTGCAACACTATTACCTAATCAATTCACTGACTTAGAAAATCAAAATCTAATATTCTTAAACATATTTTTGGCTAAAGAGTTGACTCTAGACTCCGATTTTCTACAATTTTTTCACATTTTTTTGTAGGTTTAATTTTACCGTAAAACTTATACTTAGTTTGGATAAATCGAGAAGGTTAAAGAAAAAATTTTGGTTTTGAGCCCATCAACTTGGGATATAAAAGACTATTCCACCTAATTTTTAATTGAAGGTAAGACCTTGTTGCAAATGAATTTTAATGTTAGGTCGAAAGTGTTATTCTTATTGATTTTTATCACATGAAAATGACCTACAAATAAAAATGTTGTTATGTAATATTACTTTTTAACATATAGCTTGAGAAATTATTTACTACCCAATTCACAACCAATTCTTTACTAGAGTTAAATGATGTAGCGCTTGGAGCGTTAAATTATTTATCTCTTCGACCTTCACAACTTCACACCCATAGTATACAACCTCTTTTTAACATTAATGTGGCATTTCCTGTCAAGGTATCCATACTATGGAATCCACAGTGTTCATCATTACAAAAACACCAGTTGCGATTGGCCAAAGAAATGCATCACAATTCCTATTCGGCGATTCTTTTCTGCGAGATTCATATACATATCGAGTAAGCAAACGCTCCCAGGCCCCAGGGTTTCAATGCCTTAAAGTTTGTTTAACCCTTTTGCGGTGAAATGAATTTATGATGTCTATTATTCACACTTGTTCTTTGTATTATCTATCCGACCATCTCTGTAGAAACAAAAACGAAATAACATCATCTTATCGCTTTCCCCATTTCTGGAATATTCTTACGGCAACATTCATTTCCCCTCATTCTTTTTTTTTTGCTTGATTATGTTCCCTCTTATCGTTTAATTACTTTA
>JAJJMC010009975.1:0-22850 GCA_023531435.1 Papaver californicum | reverse complement strand
ATCACAGGTGAAATACTTACTGAAGATGATTAGTTTGTTATGTTGAATGCTTTTTGGGATAACAAAGGTAAACATCATCACTGGCTCACTGCATGCATTTCATTTTACTGTACAACAACATTATATACTGAATGATTTGTGATTTTTGTCTTGTGTTTATATACTGAATGATTTGTGACTGGACACTTCAGTTTGATGTTCACATTACTATTAAAGTTGTGTGTCTAGGCTTTTTCCTATTCTTCTATGTTGATTGGTTGAACACTTGAACTTCAAGTTTAGTAAAATTGGAAATTCAAGGATTTGTTTATGAAAATTTCAACAACAAAAAAAGAAAGAATAATGAGAATGTTTCTGCCCTGTTTTGGCGAAGCTTTTTGACACAACTGTTAACCTTGCTTATTTTGCCTATATTTTTATAGTAGAGATATTTTGATTAGGGCTGTTAACCTTTTGCTAGAATTCTGAATTCATTGATTTCATTCTAATCTAGTGATTTTTATGGGCAGATTTGCGATAGCTATGGTTAGACAAAGAGGCCAACGGTGGATCTCAGGCTCTCAGGTCTCAAGAGAAACTGTTTTGTGATGTTAATTTCTAACTAAGTAACTATGAATTCTGCCCAGTTTTTGTAATAGTCTAATAGACCTTGTTTTGGCTGTTTCATTTTAGTTTTCAAGTAATGTATTGTTGGCAGTTCACATTTTAGATGATGAGAAATGAGAAATCCAGTATCTTGAATGCTTGAATGAAATGTTGCTTTAGTTTTTTGTTGTAAACCGTTGAACCGCCCCAAACCGAACCGATGAATACCGGTTTGGGGCATATCGGTTTGGACAAAGAAATGGTCCGGTTTGGGTTGATATTTTGGTAAACCGTATGATGGTCGGGTTGGTTTGGGGCAGCCAAAAAACCACCGGATCAGACCGCTGCACACTCCTAATTAAATGTGAAGAAGGTGATAACATTTTTATTACTATAAATAACCCGTTACGAAGACCATAAAAAGGTCGAACACGTAAGACGGTAAACCAACCAACTAAAATGCGTCCGGAAAAAAATGGTATTTTTTGAACGGATTTTTTTACTTTAATTATTCTTATTACTATCATTTCCTTATATTTAGTATTAAATGTTAAATTTTTATGATGGTTGGGCCCACCATACGCATGCATCTCAAGTTGATTGAGTGGCTCAAACACAAGAAAACTCTCAATTTATTGGACATCAACGACACCTTGGGATAATACATCAAGCAAATTATCCATATAAATATCAATACGAGATAACAATCAAAAAAATCAATATGAACAACAATATGAATACTGCATCAAGATAATCCATATGGATCTGTAAGCAAATATTATTAAATTTCATCACATATATAATACATAATTTTTTATATATTTACTAATTATTGATCCCATTTGTGAGGGTACCAAGGCGGTTTCAATGATAGTTCATTTACTTAGTGGATGTTATACGAGTGTTCATATTGATCATTCAACAAATAAAACATCCTTTTATTTTTGGTTTCGAACATTTTATTAGTTTATATCATATTATGAAATGCATTAGAAACATATTTAAATGTAATGGTTAAAGGTATGGTATTCTTCCGAACATAAAAACAGATGAGTTATTCATTGTTTTACTTATACTTCAGAGACGCTTTTTAAGGTTTTAATTTGTTCATTTTTTTTCTTTTTGCACTAAAATAATTAGATAATAAATTTGAAAACGTGTTAAAAGAATGTGTGGATAGGGAGCGAGATAAAAGCTTTTATTCTTCTATCTCTCCTTGACAGCTAAAAGAGTTACTCTAATATATTACTAGTACAATATATAGTTAAATTTCCTATTCTAAAATATACTCTAATTCCTCTTGCTGGTTTCTGAATCTCTGATATAGTCGCCCACAACATAATGAATTCCTCTCCGTATGCCACGTGAGCGGTGTAACTCTTTGGGTATAAAAGCGGGTATCCCTAGCATTTTCGGTCCCGCGTCCCGCCCTGAAGAATTCCTTTCGACTGTTTCCAAAATTTCATTTAAAAATATTTGCCCGCTTAAATTCTCGATCTGTATGAACCATTTAAACCAACCATGAACCGTTGATAACAAAATAGACGATCTATATAAGACCTTATACGTTAATATAAGCCGTTGATAACGTTGCAAGATCCGTATGAAACATCTTAAATCAACAAACATCGTCCTTTGTTCAAGATCCGTATGAAACATGCTAAGTCAACAAACACCTTTGATAGCAACAAAAAAACAAAAGATCAGGATTACGTTCCTAATCCCCTTCCCCAAATATTGTCTTCTCTATAAATACGGATTCCAAAATGTCACATTTACACCACAAATTAGATACAAGTCTTCTCTATCAAAACCCTAATTAACTTCTGCATAAATCTCTAATGGCTCGTACTAAGCAAACAGCAAGGAAATCAACCGGAGGAAAAGCTCCAAGGAAGCAGTTAGCAACAAAGGCAGCTAGAAAATCAGCACCAGCAACAGGAGGAGTAAAGAAACCACATAGATTCAGGCCTGGAACTGTAGCTTTAAGAGAAATCAGAAAGTATCAAAAGAGCACTGAACTTTTGATCCGTAAACTTCCATTTCAACGTTTGGTTCGAGAGATTGCTCAGGATTTTAAGACTGATTTAAGGTTTCAAAGTTCAGCAGTTGCAGCTCTTCAAGAAGCAGCTGAAGCTTATCTTGTTGGTCTCTTCGAAGATACTAATCTCTGTGCAATTCATGCTAAGAGGGTTACCATCATGCCTAAGGATATTCAACTTGCTCGGAGAATCAGAGGTGAACGTGCTTGAAGTATGAAATAATCTAGGGTTGGTTTTTGTGTAAATGTTTTGGGGTTTTAAGGCTAAAATGAGTGAGTTTAGTTATTAGTATTTTCCTTTCTGAATGGGATAGATTTTGTATCTGTCATGATATCTTGACTTTTTAATTAGTATCTAATGAAACCAAGATTTTGTTCTATGTCTTATTTCTCCTCAATTTTGCTTTTCTGGTTATTCTTAGTTTTAGTTGAATATCTTGTATGTTTTTGGATTGGGATGATAGTAGGGTTTCAACTTGAAATCTAATACTAACAGAATCTTATTTCTCTGAGTTGAAGATAGATCTAATTTGAAAATTGGATTATAAATTGTTAGGCTAATTGGTTTCAAAAATGAACACGAGTGTAAGAGCTGATCTATATTCACTGACAATTGCATACCTGAAGTGGTCTCCCGGTTTCTATTCTATTCTATCTACACTTAAACTTCATAATTTCCCACCGTTTCTATTCTGTCCCTCCCGTCTCCTCCAACTTCTGTTCAATGGCTGTAGAGTTTGCATTCCCAAAAGGTTCAGCTCATCTAGATACTCCTTGTTCTTACCAGATACTTTCACCAGTAGCTGATGATGAGATGCACAATTGCAGCTCGTTTCTTTAGCAATGCTTATAAAACCAAAAGTTCAGTTCATACTACTCACAACAACATCGATTTTCAATTAATTATACCAAACATTAAAGCCAAAAGTCCTAGTGACTTTCAAGTATTTTTACCTGATATTTATAATCAAAATCAGGATGACTTGAATGGAGGAACCATTAAACGCAAAGACGAATCTGGACCTGGTGGTGCAAGAATTGTTAACAACAAAGGTGGTGGGAACATAGACAACTGCAAAACAACGTCACTGGTGCCAGTTCATTTTCCAATTTACAAAAAGAACAGAACCGGAAACTTGGGTCTATAATGCCAAAGAGTTCTTCCAATCTGAACATACTCCGAGGTATCAATTAGCTTTGTTACACTTAGAAGGTGAAGATTTAAGTCGATGACTTGGAAACAATTCAAGAATACCCTCTACTCTCGCTCCAGATCAGCCAATGTTGCCAATCATGATGCGTTACTCAAGTTAAAGCAGACGGGACCATTAGGATAATACTTTAACTCAGTTCTTGAATTTGGATTATAATCTACGTAGCCTGCCAACTAAATACATTGTTTACATCTTTGTGGATGGCCTTGAATTTGTTTTTCTATCATCTCGGGTTAATAAGTCATTCACCCTATTCCTCGTTTGTTATTAAGAAAATCAAATTGCATCAAAAGCAAAGCAAGACGTTGACTTCCTAATCCTTGACGAAAAAATCCATGAAGTTTAAGCATGTCCTACCCAATACCCCCAACGTTGCCAAATGAACTGGGATTACAGATGAAGGCTCAATATTCTTGTGCTGGCTACAGGGGAACTATTTCAAAGTTCACTCGAAGTTCCGCAGCCGCTTCCTATTGGTATGCAACAGGCAACAGGTCTTTTAACTTAATAAATGAAATTTTGGTCAATGTTCTCGAGTCCTTTTGGGGGGTGGATTTCTAGAATCCAGTAGTCTCCACTATGTCAATATTTCTGGAAATTAAAGACCTTCCTCTACCAAAGAAAATCACTTGAATGCATCATAAGAACAACAAAAGTAAACAGCTTGTGTCCCCCGAAAAATTAATCCAATTCGGCAGATCGTGTATAATAACTTTTTGTTTCAAAAATATGCGTCTTATTACATACATTTCAATTGGACGCGTGTTCAATACTGAAGCGGCAATATGCAATAATTCGCAAACAATCGAAGTGATTGCTAACTAGGGTATATTGTATAACGACCTTGGTGGGAGTGCTTCCCCCTGTTGTGTGAAGCCTTCATAGTTTTGTTTAACATAATGCCAACTTCCCAACAGAATACAGTAAAAACAAATACCAAAGAGAACCATATTATACTATTGATGACCCAGAATGAGTGCATGTATTTCAGCCCAACTAGAGGCTGTGTAAAGAACTCCAGATAGACCCTCCCAGCCAGATGATAAATTGCTTTTCACAAATTCCTTCTGCTTATTCACGACGCCAGGGAAGAGAGGAACAAACTTGACACCATACTGACTTCCTACCTTTCTTAGGCTTTCACTTGACCCGACCACAATTCCGATATCAGCTTCAAGCAGGCATAGCAAATCGCCCACTGAGTCACCAATATAAACAGTCACATTCAGCTTGCCATTTTCACTTTCGCTCTGCTGAAATATTTGCTTGAAATATTCAACTTTGTCTATTGGAGACTGCACTGCCCTAAGAATTTCTCCTGTAGAAACCCCATCTTCATAAGCAAACTCATTTGCTTGTATATCCAACAAAGTGTCTAGACCCCCTGTTCAAAAGCATAAAACATACAAGTATACACTCACTTGCATAATAATTTAGTATGGCTAAATAGTCAGAACATATGATAGGATAATTCTCATGCAGAAGGCCATATGTCTAAGCCAGAAAGAGAACATGCAACCAATTAAACCTAGAAATTTTATCTGTGAGTTTTGACCTTACATTGTAACTGGAAAATTGGATCTAATCACACAGAGTTATGTAACTTATGTTTAAACAGCACACTTGCAACAGAACTTAAAGCCGAGTATAGTAGCATGTTAGTAAGACGAGCAAGAAGGTTAGCACATAATACAAAACACACACACAATTTTTTTTTGTACCAAGCAATGTATATATGAGAGCTAGTACCTGGTGAAAAAGCTGATCTCATGAGATCTGAACACCAACAATATGAAAGTACATGAACAGATGCATTCAACCCATCATTCGCTAACACCTTCTGAAGTAAATTTATAGAACCATCTTGGAGTATCATATGCTCGCCAGCTCGTTTAATGTCATCCAAGCTTATACCCTTTAATACGCCTGACTCAATTACTCTTATATTTGCCCGTTTCTCAAACTCCGACAACTGCTCAAGTGCACTGCGTAGACCATCGATATCCAAATCCACAGCTGCAAAAAAACAACAGTTTGATGAGTCATAAGGCAATTGACCAGACATTTACCCCTTTTTTATTTATACCATTCTGACAACCAATAACACAGTCTCTTACTATACCTTTCTCACGGGTCAAAATGCTTTCTATGCATTGTTCATACTCCTCAGTATATCTCCCAGAAAGTTCATCCCAAGTCTTCCTCAAGTCAGTTGATGACATCCGAGAAAGTGTATTTCCATCCTCATCCTGCTGCTGCTGCTGATCAGCTTTTGGTGCAGTTAATTTTGCTATCTCTGCTAAAATGGCAGAGGAATCCACAACCGTGCATGTCAAATCAAAATCAGTAAATAGCATGAGACGCTCCTCATTAGGGTCAATCATTTTGGATAATGGGATGAGAATTTGCTGAGTAACTGGTTGTGCATCAAAAAAGTCTATTTCAAGGTTCATAGCTTGATGATAAAGCTTTTCCATGACTTCGAGTTCTTCACCAGTTAAAGAAATGCTTAGTTTATCAAGCAATTCCTCAGTTTGCAAAGCATCAGCCTGCACAGAAACAAAAGAAGTATAAAGTTAAGACGTTTTGTAAAGAAACTGTCAATCATTATTTCATCTATCAGTGCTCAACTGTGAGAAATAGAAAGTGAAAATCATTAATAATCAACACACCTCAAAATCGTCAGAGGAATAGGTATCAATCCACTTCTTATAAGGGTGATCGGTTTCATCAGGACTGACTAATTTCCGGATCTCCTTCCCAAGAAACGCATAGAGCCTCATACAAGGTGTCATAGCACCAAGAGCATAAGCAGCAATTTTCGTCTTCTCAAATGGAGTTGCAATTTTACCAAGACTTTTCTCTCCTTCAACTTTACCGGATGCTGTTGCTAATAAGAACTCAGTGTATTTCACTGTTGCAGAGTTGGGAGCAATATCTTCTGCCGGATTGAAACCCCATTCCTGCGTAAAGTGGTTGTCTTCAGAATGTAAACTTGTAAAATTATCAAAGCATGGATGTACAAACATGCTTCCTGCTAGTCCAAAAGCAAAATACGCGAAAATAATCTTTAAAATGTAGTTAGAAGTAACCATTTTTGAAACATAACTTTAGTTTGTCGCTTGAAAATGAAATGGAAACAAAAGAAGTACAATTACACAACAATCAAATTCCAAAAAGCAGCAACATGTCATCAGCTAAATAAACCACTAAAAGTGAGCATCAAACTGTGAGTCATACAAAAAACTTTAATATTCCCAACTGATACTTGGTTATTTAAAATTCTGGACAGAGAACGTTCTTCAAATAAAATAACGGTTGAAATCTACCTAATTCTCAACGAACATGACTTCCCAAGCTTCCAGAATATTGATTTAAAAGGAACCCAGTAACCATCTTTAACTCATACGTTGAGTAACTATTATGACAGAACGTCGATCATTCATTTACGTCCATTTTATAGAACACCTCTATAAACCATTTCTAAACACAAAAATAACTAACTGTCCACTACATTTTACCATCACATCCCCCTACAAATCATTATCCTAGCGTTATGAAACTTGCCGTTCAAATTTATCAGACCCAATTTCACAATTACCAGAACCAGTTTTACAATTATCAAAACCTAACTTAGGATTTAGGCATCAAAAGGTTAAATTCACCAATAATCTAATATTTCAGAATCATTCACTAGATCATCTGAACTATTTCATTTAGAATCAATATCAAAATATTATACAAAAATATTGGCAAGTAAAAGTGAAATTCACTTACTCGAACATACGATTCGTGCATTTGAAGTTCATGAACCACTTTATTTCTCAACTCTAAGATCGCGGCTTTAGCATCATCATCATCTGCACATTCTTCCGCTAACTCATAACTATGAGAACCAAAACAAAGAAAAACACACAATGAAATTCACTTGATAATCTCAACAAGAACAAGAACAAGAACAAAATCAAAATCAAAATCAAAATCAAAATTGACTTACGCCTGTGAAAAAGCTTTAAGGAAATAAGCATCTTGAGCAATATAATGATGAAAAGTTTTCAAATCCAAATCTCCAGAAGTTAAACAAACAACAAATGGTGTATACATAGCATATACGGATTCTTTCTTGTATTTATTCCAAAATTTTTTAGCTGTTCCTTCATCTTCACTTGTTTTAGTCACAACAACCATATTATCCAATCTCGACGATGATGATGATGATGATGATGTCGAGGATGATAATAATTTCTTGTTTTGATTATTATTATTATTGTTCTGTGACTTCTTGTAGTTAAAAAAGTTCTGGTAGTAGTTATTATTATTATTATTATTATTATTATTATCAGATGATGATAATAATAATAATCTTATACTACCAGAGTAAGATCGAGTATAGGGTCTAAAAGCAAGATCGAATCTACAGAAAACGAAATTAGGGTTTTGAATGAGATTCAATAACAGACGCATCAAGAAAATATTTTGTTTTGGGGATGATTCAAGGTTGAAGAGAAAATGAGACTATTTATTGGACAGGTCTTCTTCTCGTGACGTCTGAGTTTGTGAATCGGATAACATGAAATGATGTGAGTTTGTGAATCGGGATGAGTTTTAAGGATCGGAAAGTTAGTTGTCTAAAATTTAGTGGAGGAGAGACTAAAAAGAGTGTGGACTATTTAGGGCAAAAAGTGAGAGAGTGTTTTTAGATGGCTGGCTACTCGTTGAGAATTGAGATTATGTTTTTCTGGAGCTGCGCTCTAGATTACCTATTCTGGGGATTCAAAGATGACGTGGATCACTAGAATCTCGTTGATTCAAACATGTGATGATCTGGAAGAAAAAAAAAGCTTGATTTAATTGGGGCTGTTTCAAGAATTGACGGGCTTACCGATTAAATAAAATAGGTCTATTTTAAGTGATATCTATTGTTAAATACTTCTTTTTTTTTTTTTTTTTTTTCTTCAGTTTTTCTCGTTGTCAAATCCACAGCCAGAAAACTTCACTTCACGTTCACACCTTTTTCTTTGTGAAAAATTATCAGTAAACCCATTTTTTAAAATTACGCTTTGTAGTGAGATTTATTTATCTTTAATGGTTAAAATATCATTTTCATATTTCTTCTTCTCTTTCCATGTTCTTCGTCTGCTGGTGATTCTGTGAGATGAGTGTAAGAATTGAGTGAATAAAATTTGTTGATGAGGCTGTATAAACAATGAAGGAGATAATGTTATTATGAATCATGGAGGAGAACAATTAGGAATCAAAGTAATAATCAGGGATAAAAAAAATTAGGGTTTGTAAATTTAATTTTGAGTTTGTATGGAATTGATAAGTACATCGAGATGTTGATAGATAAAGAACAAAATGGTTGTTGTTGAATTAATGTTGTGAAGTTGTTTTGATGAAGAATCGAAGAGTTAAAGTTCGTGAGAACTTCAAAGAAGATTTAGAGGAAGAATTTAATGGTGATGGTGAGATTGATTGAACTCAGGAAGTCAAGAAAAGGTAAATCAATGAGATTTGAAGTAAGTTTTCTTATTTGATTTTAAATTATGTGATTTGATTTCTGCAACTTAGGGTTTTGAGATTGAATTTCTTGAGAGGGTCGTGAAGGTCTGTGTTGACAAAGAAGAGAATGAATCTTGAATGTTGTTGATGAATTACTACTAGAAACAAGGAATTTATGGAAGAGTATATGATGTTGTTGTGTGTGTTGACGATTGAAGTGTTACAAGTCAGGAGGGAGGATTAGAAACTTAGGACTCATGAAGTTAAACTTGATGAAGATGATGAGTTGTTATTATAGATACAACCAAGGGTTTGGAATATTGGGTATGAATTTGAATTAGGAATTGATATGATTTGCAGACATGGCTGAGTTTTACTGTAGATACGTTTTAATTTTTGTGTGTTTGTCTGAATATAAGTAGAGAGGATGATTTTGGTGAATGGTGGTAGTGATTGATGTGTAAATGAGATCCAAAAGGCTTAGTTATAAATTTGGTGGTGCTAAATGATTTCAGGGAATTCATCGAATTGAACTCAGTTGAAATGAGATGAAGATATAAAAGTTGGAACAAGATCAATGTTTAGATGCTAACGCAGGTTGTGTTAGTACTGAAATATTGACTGCAGGTGGGAAGTTCAGAAAAAAATATGTTAGTATGATGAGTAAACTGGATTGTTAGATGTGATGTAGTAAACTGGTATTACAGTTAGTAATGATGTTAATATGGTGAAGTCACAAGGGTTATGAATGAAAGGAGTTGAAACGAATGGTATTGCAGATATGAAGGTGGTGGTTCTGAAATTATTGTGGCTAAGTTATGGTGATGGGAAAATGAATGAACTGCAGGTGATGAGATTTCAATTATGTTTGATAGTTGCAGGACAAGAAAGAGATCATACTGTTATTTAATTTCAATTATGTTTGATTGATCACATGACAAAAGGCAGGCTGTGGGTAGTTTACTTTGTGTTCAATCCATTGTAAGAATGCAGGCTCTCGTTCGTGCATGCCGTGCTCGAGCCATAAATGGGTCAGTTATTGAAGAACAACTTCAAGATATGCAAGACAAATGTTGCGAAACAACCATGGTAATGCCTTTTGTTTCCTTTTACTAATATTTGAAGCATCCACAATTAGCTTTCCTCGGCACCAAACATTTTTCTGTTTGTCTCTACTCTTCTATTGCTCTTTCAGATTCAAGAAAAATCAGGAACCAAAGCAAAAAAATATTTCTTGTAACGAGAAATTTATTTTATTTATTTTTCATTTTGATTTATCATGTGTTGATGGTGAACAAGTTATGCAACAAAATGAAAGGGTGCATAACAACTTATGTAGTAATTTTTAAAGGATGCATAACATGTTTTGCAGATTAAAATAGTTGCATAGCTTGTTATGCAATAAACTGAAAAGGTGCATAACAGGTTATGCACGTTATGCAGATTAAATTAGATGCATAACTTGTTATGCAACAAACTGAAAAGGTGTATAACAGGTTATGTAGCCATCTTTAAAGGGTGCATAGTTATGCAACCATTTTGACTGCATAATTATAAGAACAATATGAAGAATGAGTGTCGTTTGACTTTGAGCTACATTACTTGTCCTTGTGCTATCTTGCTTACTTATAGTACTGTAATGGTGTTTCTGTCAGTTGTTTCATTTGATACCGACTAATCAATGAAGCTTTTACATTCCAAATGACATATTTGGTTTGAACTATACTTAAGAAGATTGGCAACCTCATTACAGGTTGGGTGGATAAAGACAATTTTACTAAGACTGTTCGGTGCTTGCAGGCTTTGCTTCAATCATTTTAATTTTTATCAGACTTCTCAAAAATAAAAATTAGGGTTATTTGGACTGGTGCTTGCTTGTGTGCAACATATTGCATCATCAAACAATTAAATAGTACTTTATGTGATCCCTTGGTATATCAAAATGTTTTACGTACGTGTCTTATGCTTTTTTTTTTCTGTTTAATTCGTTATGTCTACGATGTTCATATTATATCATGTGCATTTATTTTAATAGTGGATGCATAATCTATTATGCAACTATAAAAATATTCATATAATCTGTTGTGTGGCTACAAAAATGTCTGAATAATCTGTTATGCATCCGAGAAAATGGTTGCATAGCGTGTTATACATCCGACAAAATGGATGCATAACGTGTTATGCATCCGAGAAAATGGATGCATAACGTGTTATGCAACAATTTTTTTGTTAGCACTGAAATCAATCAGAAAATGCTTGCATAACCTATTATGAAACTACAAATTGGTTTGCATAACATGATATGCAGTTGAGAAAATGACTGCATAACGCATTATGCATCAACTTTTCTGCTAGCACTGAATACAACAAAAAAATAACTGCAAAAATGACTGCATAATTTGTTATGCATCCTTTGTGGTGGGTGTATAATTCTTTATGTATCCTTTTTTTGTTGGAATGTTATTTTCCAGGCATGTACACCATTTTAGTAGTTGCACAACCAAATTAGTGGATGAATGAACCAAAATATTGTTGCGTAATGTGTTGTGCATCCTTTGTGGTGACTGCATAATTCGTTATACATCTATTTTTTTGTTGGAATATTATTTTCTAATTATATAAATCGTTTTAGTGGTTGCATAACCAAATTAATGGCTGCATGAACCAAAATATGGCTGCATATGTGTTACGATTCCTCTGTATATCCAGTTTTCAACATTTATGCCTAAAAGAAGAATCACCCCGACATTTTCCTTAAAAAAATTAAATTTGATATTGTTATTTATACTCGTTGTGTAGATCTCTTTAAAAGCTTTCCAACGATATAAAAACTGTAAAATTCCAAGACACGTTTTTTTAGATATGTTATATTCTAGTTTGCTTGTCAATTATACCCCTGAAAAAATAGGATGCATAAAGAGATATCCAAACACTTACTAATAAGAGAGAAAATCCTTGTTTTCTTTGTTATATAAATATAACATATTAAGGGTACTTGTGTCTTGTTCCCCTCTTTTTCATAATTTCAAATAATTATGAGTCTCACAAAAATTAAGAAATTTTTTGGGTCTGTGAGTAAGAAAAAAAAAAGGCTTGAGCCTATTTTTCTTCTATTTTAAAGTAATTTTAAAATCATTTTAACCATAATTTTTTAACACTAATTCTAAACAATTCGCTCTAAAAACTCCCTAAAATATTTTTTTGAAGTGTCGACGGACTGACAAGAAATTAATTTAGCTCTACAATAATTCTTCATTTTTTTTTATTTCTTTCACAATCAGTTCTTCAAAGAATCAAAGTCTAAACGAAGAATAAAAGATAGCGAGCTTTTTAAACCTGCATCTCAAACAAGATTGAGTTTGTCGCATACTCAATCTCTTCTAATTTTGTCCATATATCATGGAATATTTTGTTGTTTGATCCTTTTTTCTCTATTTTTGCAGAATAGTTTCAGATCCTAAATACCAAATCAGTTGAAAGGGTTTAGACAGGTTCCCTTTCGTTTGATAAGAATAGCAAGTTATGGCAGATGAGAATGGTTCTCAAGTAAGCAACTGTATCGATTTTTATACTTTAGGGTTTGGTTGAAAATCTGTCATTTTTATTTTTATAAGTCATGATATTATTAAAAAGAAAAATGCATTTGGTTAGTTCTACCTAGATTTTATGGTTTTAGGAAATAATTATGAGAGTTTTGGATTCATGCTTAATGATATAGCTAGTTAATATTCTTATCTGTCATTGGATTTATGATCAGAAATGGAGGATTTGATACACATATGGATGTTAGTTGGGGATTTATTTATGTTGGTCTTTGCTTCATGCTTATTGATTGATAACATAAGTGGTAATAAACCAAATTAGGATGATTTTTAATGCAATTTAGGTTAATGATAAATGTATGTAGTATGCTTTAGTGGGTACTTTACATTTTGTTTTCTTCCAAATTTAACTGCTTCCTATTGTAATCTTTATGTCACTAATGCTACTATTTTTGCAGCCTGAATGCCTGATTCTAAGGAGACACGAGATGACAGAGGAATTGCATTGTATCTTGTAAAGAGGATAAAACAACTACATGAATCTAGCATAAGCGTAACTGAGAATTGTTACATGGTTGGGGATAGGGCCAAAACCTCATAAAATTCCTAAATGGAAACAATAAATTGTTTTAACCTGCCATAATTTGTCTACATCATAATCATATCTAATATTTTACCGATAGGGTTTTATGTGCTGCATTGATCTTGTTCATTCGAACTCAAACTTGTTGAATTCAAGTGTTAATTCAACAATATGTTTTAACACTTGTTTGTTTTAGGTGTTTTGCTTTTGTAGGGAATCAATTGCTAATTTCATTGGCAATAACTTCATTATTGTGGGAACATCAACAATACTTATCTTATTTAACATCCGTTTTAACCCCGCTATTATTGTTGCATCATCATGAAGAATTATTGACGAACTAAATAAACAATGAGAAATTGGAGAAGGTGGCGGTTGGAGATTCATAATGACACAAATATTGAAAAAGATAGAGAACATCATTGTTTTTCCTTTTAAATATTTATAAGTACATTGAAGTCATGACCTAGATTTTTCTGTCATGTAGTACGGTTAGAGGAGTTTGTAATGTAGTATTCTAATCAATGTATTATGTGTTAATGTAATATCAATAGTCATATTGATAGTGTAATGTCCCGCTGATTGATTTTCTTAATCAGTCACTATTTTTATACTCTTTCTTTATGATGTATTGACATGAAATTCATTTATACATAATTGCATCTTCAAATATACAACCGCATCTTCAACTATTAGTTTGCTGGTTAGCACACAAGAACTTCAATCATAAATGACACTAACTCCCAAGTATGAAAATTGTTGTAAGGTTTAACAAGTAAGACAATCAAATAAATAACATGAACTAAGCTTTTCATCAGAATTGGATAAGAAGAGTATTGTTGCGGCAATAAATTAGACAGTTAAAACAATTTAGACCCAAAAAACTAACAATTGTGAAAGCTAAAGAGTATTATATCTCACGAATTTTGTGAAAATTTTATTAGATACCAATCCGACTGACGAGAAATATCTATATATAATATGCTTATATGAACGGTCCAGTTTTGACAAAAAAAACTTTTGAAAAAATTCAAGAAAAGTCAAACGCGTTTCTCCTAAACTTTTTGCCACGTCTATCAACATGTCAGCGACACGGTTTTTAGGGAGTTTCTAGAGCGGCCTGTCTAGAGTTATTGTTTTTTTAATGGCAAAACTGCCTTGTTTAATTAGAAATAATGTATTTTTATTAGTTTTGTTAATTAAGTTATATGGATTAGATAATATATAGATTATAGTTAGTATTAGGAATTTAGATAATTTTATTTTATTTTTTGTAGAATAGAGAAGAAGAAGATGTTTTAGGGAGAAAACTAAGGTTTAATAGAAATGAGTGATTATAATCCCATAATTGATGTGGGTGGAGCTTCAAATCGTAAAAATGATTGTGTTGATGGTAATATTAACAAGTATTCTCAAGTGGATTAGAAATATTGTGTTGATCGATTAATATATGAAGTCGAAAATGAAGATGCAAATGAAGATCCTTTTGAGGCAAACAAACAACAAATACCACCCAAATGAAGAACCCAATGCTCAAAATACTCAGGTAAACGAATACTAATCTACGAATGTTCGATTTATTGGCTAAATTCGTCGAGTCATCGTAATAATGTAAAATCACATGGTATAAGTTGTCACGATCGACAGTTTATGACCATGACGATTCTATAAAGTTGTCATGGTTAATAAATGCAACCATGACAACTCTTAACTACCCCCAATTTTCTTAAAATCGTGTTTTTATTTATTAATATGACAACTTTTTATGAATTTTTTCTAGTCTATGAAAAGTCGTCATGGTCGAAAATAAAATCACGACGACTCTTAACAAGTTGTTACACTATGAATCGTCATGATCATATTTATCTACCATGACGACTTATACCCTAAAAAACATAACAAAAAGGAAAAGTCGTCATGATTGTACATTTATACCATGAAGAATTCTCTTTGACTTGGTTTGATTATTTGGATTTTGTAATAACATTTCATTAAAAGGAAAATGCGTAACATATTTCATAGCATTACATCGAGTGAAAAGACCTGACATAAATTATAACATTACACTTAAATAGTTAACCTTGGTTGAAACTCGAGCAATTATCTTTCAAGACACCATAACATTCATCATGATTAAATTATTTACTATAGGCTTCAAGATATCGGTCACGAGCAAGAATTTTCTGAAAAACAAATGAATAATAAGTTAGTATTATTCACTTCTTATTCGATGAAAAACTTACTAAGATATTTACTCGTATCCACATGCACCATATATGATGAGTTTTCCTAGTGACGATTACTGATCTTGAAAATTATAAATATTTTTGAAGAGCTTATCAAATCTTTTTTTAAATACTTTGTATGATCTTCCATTTCAGTTACCGTCTACCACCACAAAGATTATAAAAACACGGTCTGAAAACTATTCATGGGTTTTCCATAAGTTAATGTCAATACATTCGTTATGACTTGTGGTCGCAAGCAAAGCTCTAACAATCACAACATTTTCTTCTTTAGTGTAGTAAAATAACGAGGGTACCAAGTACACCACAATCTTTTCGATATCAACCTATGCAGACTCACCTTATAAAATCTTACAATCTTGCAGGGAGGGAGTTCAAGGAATCAACAGAAAAATCAGGAATAGAGATACGAAAGCTCAAATTTAAAAACAATGAAGAAGAGTTAGAGAGAGAAAGACGAAATCCTGGACCAAAAGGGGTTGAATTGATATCGTAACCAGTAATGATAGAGTTGATAGAGTCATTAGAACTGGGAGAATCAAAAGAATCCCTAGCTTTCTGACAAGGGGAGAAAGTTTGTCTCCTAGCTACTAAAAGGGAATTGATGGAATAGGTATCATCTTGACCTGATTCATTATGTATTTAAGAAGGCCCGTTTTGGGAACCAGTTATTAACTTGAGTTAGTTCAGGTCCAGGTACCAAAAAAAGGCAGACTGGGGGAAAATAGGGATTAGGTAAGTTGAAAGGATATGCCCTCTTACCAAGGACTGATTCAGGGACCATGGGCATATCCGAGTTACAATCGAAGTGGTCCGCCGATCAAGAATAGATTCATGGAAAGAAGATGGGGTTGAGCCTCTAAAATTGATTGGGCTTCAAAGAATACCTGATAGGCTTCCTTACCCCCTGGATGTCCATGAAAGAGTCTGTTGTAATATAATCAGGGTTATTGAGATCTGGACAAGCAGAACTCCAAATTTTCACTTAGGTATCGTTAATGAAAAATAAATCATCTTCAGTAAAAGGAGAATCCATACTAACATCATAATTATCTCCTAAAGGTCTATGTTGAATTCTAGCGCATCCCTTTTGCTTATGTTCGAGTCTCAAACAATGATCACTGAATTTGGAAGGAAAATTAAGGTAGTTGAAGTATATATTGGTTACATGATAATTACCAGCTTTAACTAGCAGACGATCGATGAGAGGCTTTTCTATGTTTACGTTGATTAAGACCTTAATAGGATCACTCACTGGTGCGTGTCGTTTGCACACAAATTAATAAAGATATTTTCCACTAATACTAATAAGTAATATTACGGTAGTAAGGATCGTTCCCACGAGGAGCTGTGAATTGTTATTTGTCTTTGAATTCTTATGTAACTAAGGGGGGGTTGTAATGAATTAAACTAAGTAAACTAACAACATAAAAACGAAATAAGTAAGGATTGAGATTAAGGTGAGAAAATACTGATTAGGGTTTTCATCTTCCATCGCCAATCATGATCCACAATCGATTAGAATCAACATCCACTCTCTCTTCATACCAATATCCTTAGAGAACCCCATCGAGAGTATACTCCGGTAAATTCCTTATGTCATCACATACCATAAAGATGAATATGCAAATACTACTCAGTGAACAACCTAACACAATATGTTATTAAGTTTAATCCTCCAAGAATGTTAGGTTCTTCGAATTAGGCTAATCAATGCAATAGAAGTACTACGAGTAATCTATTTAACACTGGTCAAACTTCTACATGCAATTACATGAAGGTTTTGAATACAATCATTAATTACACTATACTACTTATAACCGGGTCTATCGACTATTCCGTATCTCCAAACCCTAGTTCATCTTTAGATATGAATATGTGTTCAAACACACCTCCAATCATACATGGCAATATCAAAAGTAGAACATGAACGATAAAAAGAGATCTTGATTATCAATAATAACCATCCAGATTGATTCACAAGTTTAGGACTTCCAACTACATCCCCAACCAATAGATCAAAGTTAACTACTCATGGATTTACTAAAACCCATGGAAAATATACAAAAAAGAAGAATGGTTTCCCCCTAAGGGAAAAACCCTAGGTTTTTGATGTAGAAGATGTGATATGAGAAGTAGAAGATAAGAGATTTCTTCAAATATATCTTGTTTGAGTGTTAGATGTATCTTTTATAGCCTTCAATGCTTGGACCTCAAGTTTCCTCTCTCTCTAGGGTTTAGAACCCTTCTGAGAACGTGTATACTCAATTTAGAAGTCAATTCCGCGTCCACTTATGTCCCAAGTTCGGATAACTCCATTGGTTCGCTTACTAGCCGAACATTCTCCTGTAGACTCTTCGAAAATATTAATTTTTATGCTTCAGGTTCGGCTGATTCGTAGTAAGCAATTATCAACCTAACTTCTTTCTGTAGACTCAATTCTTCAAAGCTTGTTTTGCCCATAACTTCCTCAAACGATGTCGGAATGACCTCATTCTTTTTGCATTGGCTTCATCTTTCAATTTCCTTCAAGATAGAGCGAATAAATATTGGATTTGAATGAGTTCCATTTGGTCCTTTCTCTAGCTCCAGTTGTAGCACTTGACTTCCTTGTTCATTTTACGTCGTAATGAACTCCTTTGCCTTATTTGGTTGAATTACACTTCAAAAACTCCTAAAAAAATCAAAAACAAACAAAATAAAAACATAATGATACGAAAACTAACAAGAAAGCAAAGAATTAGAGTATCAAACTAATGCAAATAATTCACCTATCAAATTCCCCCACACTTTCCTTTTGCTAGTCCTCGAGCAAACTACCTAACTAAACTAACCTAAAATACAAAAAATCCATTTCGTCGAGGATACAGTTACACTTAGCATGTGGAACAAGCCTTTAAACCCCTAGGTGTCCCTAGTGAACGAGTTATAGTCTCGTGAGGGTTTACAAGAGGTATACCTACAAAACCTAAATTCCAACTTTCAAACACTTCAAAGCACATACATCCAAAGAGATACGAAGACATAAAGTTTCTGCACACTAATAATAAGAAGTTACAAATACCAAAGAACATTATTCTCATGCTTAACTCTTGAGTTAGGAGAAAACCACCATATGAAATAAACTTGCCTCAAGAGCGATCGAATAAGCATTCCGCCTCAATTTCTGAAGTCAAAATATATTTGTAATTGTAAAGTTATTGTTAATTTACGTTATTATTATCCTTATTAATTGCAAGTTTATCAGTAATAATATCATCATTTTTGTTGTAATCATATAATTTGTGACGGTAGTCTTTCAAGTTTGTTGTGTATGAAATCCTGTTGTAATCATATAGTTTGAGCAAGAAGGCATGTTGTTTTTCCTCCTCTATATGAAATGCAAGATTCTTCCCTTTATAGTATTTGTAGTCGTAGTTGCTAGATGAATCATTGAGCAACAGTAATTAGAATAAATATATATATAATGTTAACCTGTAAACGCAATCATAATCCATATGCATTTGTCTAGTTTGGAATAATGTTAAGAAAGTAAATATACATTTTTCATAATGGAAAACGGTAATACATAGACATTCCTGAACGAACTCCATCTCGGAAAGAATCATGGCACGTCATCTTCTTTGAGCCTCCCTAGCAAATAAATTGGCATAATTCCCAGTTTCACAAAGATCATTCGGTCCCTCGCCTTCAATAATCATGTCATCAACTCCATATTTTATGAATAAACCTCCTTTAATGGTGTTTTCTAATAAAATTGTGTCTAGCATATGAAGCTATAACAATATTCCTTTGCTTACGCAAGATGTAAGGCAATAGGGAAATGAGTTTTAGTACCCCAAAACACAATTCAATCACATTACATAGCGATGAGTGTGCATGGTTAAATTTCTCCCTTGCGTTATGAGGTACCCTGATTCATCTGTAATCATTAAGATGATACCGCTCTCCTCTATATCGATCTAAATATCCGAGCATATTGGAGTATGCCGAGTCAACCATATATAATTTTCCTGTCCAATTAAAATAGGCATCAATCCTTTAGTGGAAAGAAGAGTAAAATGTTGAAGTTATAGCGCTACATTGCCATATATAATTTCCTGTCCAAATTGATCAATACCTGTTCCGAAAGATATCTATCATTATCTAGAAATATGCAAATGCAAGGGCTACCTATCATTTAAACAAAATGCAATAAGCCAACAATTAACAAGTACACATGTGATAGAGATGGTGGAATGAAGAGTAATGAAACTAATGACCAAACTAATGTAATCTTATCAATTCAATTAGTATTTTTGATAATATCTAATGTCTAGTTATATACCAAACTTTGTGAAATAATCATTATGACAATTCTTTTTTCATCCAGGAACAAACCCGTTAACACCGACGTATGAAATATAGAAAGTTCACCTCAAAAAGACACTGCACAAAAACAAATTATGGTCCAGAGTGAAGTTTGAAACATACTATTTTAACGACAATGATGATAAAAAGGCTTATGAATTCATAGCAAATTCATGTATCCAGGAGATCCTGCCTCACATTATGCACACCATAATTAGGACGTTTTGCTTAACCAAAGAAATATAACAATAATTAACATTCACCTTTAGGAAAATGTGTGAACTTTGATTGCAGATCGCTGATTTCTTCCGTGAGTATTCTTGCATCATTAGCCGTGCCCTCCCAACCCGCTAAAACATAAGTGAAACACATATCGAAGTCGCAAGCACACATAACATTTTGGTTGAGTAAAGTCTTCCTGCCTCGATATGGTATTTGATCCGTACCGGCTGGAACCGATGCACTAATATGGGTTCCTTCGATCGCCTCAATACAATCCTACCGGTAACAAAAATTTATGAAACTAGTTATAGTATTACTTATGTACTTAAACTAGTTAAACCTAAAAAAATACATAACCTATATGAAAAGAGTATACCTGAAACCAAGGATAATATTTGTCACGTCTACTCATAGTATATGGATGGATAGTACCAAAATCTGGAAGTCTAATACCTTCTCTCGTAAATATGCATATGGCTTTTAAAACTGTATTGAAATGACGAGATATGTCTGATTTGAGTGTTGAAACCGATCTGCAACCAATCTGTTACATTCATTGTGGCATATTGTATATAAGAATACATAAACTTTTTCTTCAACGACAACATTACTAGTGTCACGTAAATACCCACGATATCTCAATATATCACACAAGTCATATAATACGTCAACTTCTAGACGTAGTATTTCTGGGTACCGATTTATATTCCCATTTAGTATATTAAACACATATTCCTTACCAGATAATGAGTCGGTCCGATATGGCTGTTTTGGAATGCAGTTTCCAATGTTTTTCTCCAGAACATACCTCACTACTAACTCCACAACTTCATCTTCACAGCTTGTTTCAGATTCAATATCTGAACTCATGATCAACCTGTTAACTAATGATAACAACATAAATAAAAAGAAGAGAGATTGTATCCGAATACACATAACGAAACACACTATATATTGAAACACATTGTATATTCATTAGAAATGTTAGTAAATAAAAGAAGCATGACACGTGGAAGAAGATCGAGATAGGAAGCAACTAAATTAAAAAGAGCGAGAACCACACAATCAATATTAAAAATATCAAATATCAAAAAGACACGAAGCATCTGAACAATGGATTGCATGAAGGACACATATGATCGAGAAAGTTGAAGTACATCGAATAAAACAAACAACATTAAATGATGGAAGATCGAAAAAGTAAGAATAATGATTACTTTTTTATCTTGATAATCGAGAAAGTAAAGGTAATAATTACTCCAATTATTTTAATGATCGAGATAATAGAAGTCTAAAAAGATAGGAAGACACGTGTCGAATATATAAGACATCGAACCAAGAAACGATTAAAAGTGATCTGTCACCTAGTGATCGCACCAGATAAAAGAGGAAATACAAGAACGATGGGTACATCGAAATAAAATTGATCGAACCAAGGAAGAGGCAATCCAAGAATGACGACAAGACTGGATAAAATGACACGAGAGCATCGACCCAAAGTAGAATCGATCAAGGAACGATGACCAAACTGGAGAAAATGACACGTTGCACAAAGAGGGACCCAGTAAATAAATCTATAAATAGAAGAAGCCAAACAACAAAGAAGGGGTCGGGAAAAAATAGGAAGAAAAACCTCAGAAAGAAAGAGAAGATATTTTTAGGTATGAATCTAGGAGAAGTAACTATATTATGGAAGGATTATTTGTACTTAATTAATCAATTTGTAAAAATGATAGCTCAAAGATGTTAAATTTGAGTAATCATATATATCGTGCAGAAAAGATTTTATGTTTGGCACAGAGGTGATTTTATAAAATCAATACAAAGATGTTTGGGTGTTACTCGATTTCAACTTTAAATTGATATGTGAGAATATGATTGGTTGTTTAGTCGAAAAGATTTTTTGGCCTAAATAATTTGGCACTAGAAACAGGGACGATTAAAGGATTTATCCTACCTGATGAAGGAAAAAAGGTTTTAATTTAGAAAATAAGTCGTCCAAGAAAGAAACATTTTTATTAAGAAAAGAACGGATTTGGTTGAAAAAATTTAAAAGAATTTTTTTTTTGGAAGTATTCAATTTTGCAAGATACAAAAAGTGAAAAGTTTATCTACATAAGCATGTTTATTTGACATGAAAAATGTTTGAAAAGATAGTTAAGAATAGGAAACGAAGGATTTTATGAATTAGGAAAAAAATCAGAATTGTGATAGGAAGAATTCACAGTTAAAGCAATAAATAGGATCTCTTATGATTTTGATGTATAAGAGTTCATTTGACTGATTTTCTGAGATATTTTTAGATATCAAGCAAGGAAAGCAATCAGCAAGGCGAAGAATAGTTAAGAAACAACAGGATCTGAAAATTATGTCTCAAGACGCTAATTCTGGGAACCAAAATGGTAATGAAGACTGGGAGAATAGACAGGAGGAAGGAAGAGAACCAGGACAACAGCAAAGTAACGAGGGAAATCATACCCCAAATCAAGAATTAACACCAAATACAGTGGTTCAGAATTACTCTTCAGATCATGGGAGTTCTCAAAGAAGAATGCAGCAAATACA
>JAJJMC010009972.1:14492-21992 GCA_023531435.1 Papaver californicum | reverse complement strand
TCTCGTTTTCCTTTACTATCTTCCTATTTGTAAAAAAGGAACCAGGTTCTTTTGTGAAAAAATTGAGGGAATAAATATGCTTATTTACTTTAATGATGCGTATATCAGAATTAAAATGGAGCGGGTAGCGGGAATCGAACCCGCATCGTTAGCTTGGAAGGCTAGGGGTTATAGTCGACGTCGATTCAGCCTTTCTTTTTGACGTCTCTAATTCAAAACCGAACATGAAACTTTGGTTTCATTCGGCTCCTTTATGGAAAATGGATAGATTCCAAAATCTAAGTTGTAAAAAAAATTTTGACCCATAACACCTATGTTAGCTTTTTTGTCTGAATGCATTCAAAACAACTCGCTTTATAGATGATCCCTCTAGAAGGGGGTAATTCTAACAAATACTTCTAGTTATTTCGTTCTCTATTTCTACTGTGCGAATCCTGAGGAAAAGAGTTGTGTTTCCACCGAGCTGAAACAATATGTTGATGGCCCTAGTAAAACAAAGTCATCATTTAATAGCTATTTCGCTTCAATTTCCCTTCTACAAAGAAAAAAAGGAAGATCTAGTTACGATTGAAATACACTTTTTTCTTCATCCATGGACCCTTTATTCATACTCATTTAATTGGAAGTTTTGATCCAACTAAAAAAAATTATGCTTCGCAATTCCATAATCCAATTTTCCATTTTAAATTGACCCTTGGATACAAATCACGAGAATGTATATTCTTCCTCAAATCTGTCATTGAGAGGTAAAGGATAAAATCCTTTTAAGAAAGAAAGTTTTTGATCGGAATACAAATTAACCGAAAGACCCCTTAACTATTTAAGGGATTAATAGAACGAATCACACTTTTACCACTAAACTATACCCGCTACAATTGATTATTGTATATGAATGGAATCTTTGTCGAACAAGGGAATCCTACATAATCAAGATAGGATCAGAATAGAATTATTAAATTGGAGCGTTGACGCTTTTTGTCGGGAGAACTTGATGAGGTAGGAAAAGAAGTCTTATTAAACAAAAGGGTTATATCTTTTTATTTTGCTGGGCTGGGGGGTTCTTTAAAGAAAGAGCCACTGAAGTCACAAAAAATTGTGTAAGAATCCGTAGCTCCGTTTTTTCAACCCTCCAATCCTTTAGAAGAAAATACAAAATTTTCTCAAAAAAGAGAGAAAGTTTGACTCTTTCATTTTTTGAAAATACCCTTTCCCTATTTATTTTATTCATATTCCGCCGGTAAATTTTAGGAATTCGAGCCAATCAACTGGATCTAGTATAAAAACCCGGAGTCTTTTTTATGGACTCAACTCAAGTCTTCAAATAAAGACTGCCCTTGAAGAAATAACGAAATTAGAGTTATAATATTAAGAAATAGGATAGGTCCCTCTTTTTCCAAATTGATAAAAAAAGCAAAGACACTTCTATCCTATACCATAAGATTGGAAATAGTCTTACGTGTTCCTGTCGTTGTTGTTTCAATAACAAGTATTTTTGTTTTCAAATCAGAGAAATGAGTTGATCCATCATTCATTGCGTTGGAATAAAGTAAGAAATGGCCCGGCTAGGTACTGACCAGGCCGGGGAATAAAAGGAGCTTTCGGCTAAAAAAGGGGGGATATTTTTTTTCTTTCTATGGAAGATATACCCATTATCGAAATGAAATTCGAGTTGGATTGCTAATCCAATTTGTATCTATCTTATCTATCTATAGAATAAAGTGAAAGAAAAAATAAAGACTTTTTGGCTTCAAGCGTAACCGTAACATAGTAATTTTTTCAATTTGGAGAGATGGCTGAGTGGACTAAAGCGGCGGATTGCTAATCCGTTGTACGATTTATTTGTACCGAGGGTTCGAATCCCTCTCTTTCCGTTTCCTCCGATGACTTTCTTTTTTTTGCATTCAAAAAAAGATCGAGACCTTTTCATTGCATTTTATCTTATTTTCTCATAGTTAAATGTCTGGAATAAAAAAAAAAAGAAAATGAATAAACCAACAAGCAAGAAAAAAGCTTTTTCCTCTTTTTTATTCCTCACGTCCAGGATTACGTCCTGGATCATTAGATAGGAATCCGAAGATAAAAAGAGAAACAAAGAATATCACTACTGTGTAAACAAAGAGTTTGAGAGTAAGCATTACACAATCTCCAAGATCATTTTTGTAAAAAAAGGGAATAGACTATCCTTTTTTATACCACATATCCTCTTTTTACACCAAGAAACGAAGTAGTTTCTCGAAAAGAAAGTAATTTTTCGAAATTCGTTTGTAATAAGATTCTTTCGTTACGGAAACGCTTTTTTATGACACAATTCTATATTATATTGTGGGGGACCCTAAATTGAATAGGGCCCTTGAAGTAGAAGGTCAAGTTGGGGAGGTGATCAAGATTTCTCGCAATTATCCAAGAATTCAAATGTTTGGATCGAGGGTTCAGAATATAAGACTTAGCTGATCTTATTAATTGTTAGACTCTTTTTTTATCAAAAAATCATACATGTTTGTAGGACAGTAGTAAAAAAATATCATCGAAAACTTACAGCAGCTTGCCAAACAAGGGCTAAGAGAAGAAAGAGCACAGGTATTACTGGCATAACATCTACAATTGGATTAAAAAAAGCATAAGCCTCGGGCAATTTGGCGAAGAAAAAACTACTCGAATGAAGGGCAGAATTAAGACAGATACAGATCAAACTAAAGATATTAAGCATAACAAACATTTCCTTCTTGGAGATAATTGTATTTTGATTGAGTCATTGATATTAAGGAAAAAAAGGAAGAAAGTAAGGTAGATTCAAATTCTTCTTTTTTTTTACTTGCTCAATCACAAATCCTTCAATTCTCAACCGAGAACAGAAGGAGTCATACTTTCATACAATATCTTAATTGAATTCTATGTAATGATCAATAAATTAAGTTAAATTCTACAACTATATGCATTAAATCCTAGCAACAATCTACTCTATTCCATAGAGATTTGGGTGGGAATTGACGAATAAACAATACGGATATTAGTGTTTATTGGTGTCAAATATAAATATAAATGGGGCGTGGCCAAGCGGTAAGGCAACGGGTTTTGGTCCCGCGACTCGGAGGTTCGAATCCTTCCGTCCCAGAGCAGTCCAATTAGGTTCAAAGTGTAATGTTGAATAAAATCGAATCTTTTTTTCTGAGTTCTACTGATTCTTTTCTGAATCATATCTTACCCTTTTTCTCGCAAAACAACCCAGGGCAAATGACATGCCGATAGAGCGAGATCTATTTCCTATCCTACCTGGCCAGGAAATAGCTCAATAGTTGAATTCAAAAATGAGATGGGCTCTTCCGCGTCTGCCTGTTCCATCGATATTCCTAGTTGCTTAGAAAGACTTTATGGTCTATATCCATAAAAAAAAAAAGAACGCATTCAAAGTGAAAATGCGAAAAAGCTCTACCTTACCCCCCTATCACTAAAGTAAATAGTGGAGTCCAGTTATTAGTTATTAATTCTCTGTGGATCTTGGAAGTCTAAACTAAACAAGAAGGGGCTCTTGGGACTAATTGAATTTTCATTCCATCACCGAGATAATGATTCATTCAAAATAGATGGGTGATTGAGTCGGAAATGAGATATCTATTAAACCTTTTTAACTACAGGCTATGATCTGATTACTAAATCCTTTAATTGATTTCACGATCAAATAATCAAAATTCTATTGAAATAGAAAATTTGAAAAACGAAACGCTTTTCATGATGTTTTATCAATCTTTGGTTCTCGAAGAGATGTGAGATTTGTTAACTTTAATTCTATCAACTCATTTCTGGCCTTTCCAGTTCATTGGACTCGTTTCTTTGGTTAATACTTAATATTCATTTTGTTCCGGTATTAGAAATATAATGAAAGACCCTTCTTTTTTTTAGTTAGGTGTTTTGTTTTTAGCTTAGTTGTTCGAGAAAGGTTGAATCTTTCATGATTGATGGTCTTGAACAATCTGTTCTGTTGAAGATGCAGATTAAAGAAAAGCGTTTTTTTCTTCATTTTCTTTATTAATTCTTTTGCTCATAGAATAAAAGATAGGGTTAATTAAATTGAATCCTTTGCGGAGACTTCTCCAGAAAAAAGGACCTTTCCATATAGAAAAAGAAAGTATGAAAGTATAGATTACTATGTACCGATTGAACTAATGACTATTCATGATTCCATATTGAATCAATTCCATACCGGCTCCAAACTAGAGGAAAGTTATGGTAAAACTTCGTTTAAAACGATGTGGTAGAAAGCAACGTGCGACTTGAAGGACATGATCGGTTGTGGATTCTTACATCCACCATTTTATATAGGAATGAAGGTGCTCTTGGCTCGACATAGTTTGTTCTGTTCCACTAGAACAATCCCTTTTTGCTGGGTTGTAAATAGTACATGATGGAGCTCGAGTAGAAAGTATTGATTCATTTCTCAGGGGCAAGGGTCTAGGGTTAGTGTCAATCAATAAGTCGGAACAACTTCGTAAGTATATCTTCAATATAGAAATAGAAAGGATCCAATTCGAGCAAACGTTTCAAAAAAAGGAAATTCTTTTCTTGGAATTGTCAAAAAACGAAACTATTTTGATCAAAACAAAAGTGTATCGCATGGGAATCAATCCTTCATCTGATTCTTCGATAGAAAGAAATCACAAAAGGTATGTTGCTGCCGTTTTGAAAGATTAAATATCACCGAAGTAATGTCTAAACCCAATGATTCAAAGCAACGATAAAGGATCCCGGAACAAGAAAACACCATTTTCTGTTGTCTCAACAATAGGTTCGGTCAGGGCGAGGAATAAAAAATGGACTCTAAACAAGACAAAGCAAGGGGGTTAGAGACAGCTCAATAAATAAAATGCCTAAGCTTAAGGATTTTCCTTTGAGCTCTTTGATAATTATACAACTTGAGTTATGAGTACGAATGTTTTTTCTTTTCTGCGGGAAGGAAGAAAAAAAGGAATTCAAAAAAAGTCTAATGGATTTTATTATTTTCTCAATCTATTTGGAACTATATACATAAATTCAAATCATTCTTTCTCGAGCCGTACGAGGAGAAAACCTCCTATACGTTTCTAGGGGGGGCGTTGTTCATCTACATCTATCCCAATGAGCCATCTATCGAATCGTTGCAATTGATGTTCGATCCCGAAGAGAAGGAAGAGATCTTCGAAAAGTGGGTTTTTACGATCCGATAAAGAATCAAACTTATTCAAACGTTCCCGCTATTCTCTATTTCCTTGAAAAAGGCGCTCAACCCACAGGAACCGTTCATGATATTTCAAAGAAGGCAGAGGTGTTTAAGGAACTTCTTCCCGGTAATCAAACGAACTTTAAATAATGAACAAAGATAAAGAAAGTGAGGGTTCCATAATGTGAACTTCCTGGAATTTCTTCTTTTTTCACTCTTTTTTTTTTGTTCTATTTATACGAATTTACTATTAGATTGCTTTCATATAATCCCATATTATCGATTCTCGAATATTATCGATTCTCGAAATAATGAAATATTTTTTCTTGATATGGTTTGGTTTTTGTTAGGATGACACCAAGAAAAGGGGGTTAAGCTTGCTTATTGTCCCTTTTGTTATATTCGGGTTTTGTCTTTTTTTCTTTATGTTTTCAACGTTCATATTGACAATAGTGTATTGAACAAATATAATTGGATCGTGGATAAATGGATCTATTTATCCACGTCCCATAAGTTTTGTTTTTTACTTCAAAAAAAGTGCTCGTTAGATTTGCTGTAACACAAGAGGACCCTTTTTTATGAAAAAATAGACAAATAAAGGAGAATCTCTCTTTTTTTATCTGGGAATTTCTTCTATTTTCATATGATTTGTTCATTTTTATATTCCGAATCGGTCCTAAAAACCTTTTGTCGATTTGTTGCTAGTTTAATCCTTTGATGTGGCCGTTCAATCTAATCTATTTCTTTTTTTATTTCGATCATATCTACACACCATAATTACATTATTTGGGTTGCTAACTCAACGGTAGAGTACTCGGCTTTTAAGTGCGGCTAGATTCTTTTACACATTTGGATGAAGCAACGGATTCGTCCATACCATTGGTAAAGTTTGTAAGACCACGACTGATCCTGAAAGGGAATGAATGGAAAAAATAGCATGTCGTATCAATGCAAAACTCTGAGAATTCTTCATCCTTACCAGATCGGTACAAAATATTGTTTGAATTCTTGGAGCGTGACAAAAGAAATTCACGGATGGGTCGAGTGAATAAATGGATAGAGCCATACGGCTCCAATTATAGGTAAATAAAAAGCAACGGGCTTTTGTTCTTAATTTGAATGATTACCCGATCTAATTATACGTTAAAAATATATTAGTGCCTAACGCGGTAAAAGGTTCTCCTATAAGTGGATTATCTATTTTTTTATAAATCCTAACTATTCACTATATCTTCATTATAGTATGGAGGGGAGACGAATGTGTAGAAGAAGGGGTATATTGATAAAGATTCATTTTTTCCAAAATCAAAAGAGCGATCGGGTTGCAAAAATAAAGGATTTCTAACCATTATCAATTGGATTAAAAAAGGGAGGATCCGTTGATTAGCCTATCTGTATCCGAGGTGTCTAGTCTTTTATTACTATATACCTTGTTTTGACTGTATCGCACTATGTATCATTTGTGAACCCAAGAAATCCTTTGCCTTTGTTTCAAATCGAATTTCAAATGAAGGAATTAGAAGCATATTCCAAAATAGATAGATCTCGGCAACAAGACTTCCTATATCCACTTCTATTTCAGGAGTATATTTATGCACTTGCTCATGATCATGGTTTAAATGGATCAATTCTTTATGAATCCGTGAAAAATGTAGGTTATGATAATAAATCCAGTTCACTGCTTGTGAAACGTTTAATTACTCAAATGTATCAACAGAAACATTTTCCTTTTTTGAGTTCGACAAATGTTTCTAAACAAAAAAATTTTGTTGCGCACAACCCAAATGTTTATTATCAAATGATATCCGAGGGGCTTGCAGTCATAGTAGAAATTCCATTTTCACTACGATTAGTATCTTTTCTAGAAGGAAAGGATAGAAAATCTCAAAATTTACGATCAATTCATTCAATATTTCCTTTTTTAGAGGATAAATTATCACATTTAACTCATGTGTCAGATATACTAATACCCTACCCTGTCCATCTGGAAATCTTGGTTCGAATCCTACGCTCTTGGATACAAGATGTCCCCTCTTTGCATTTATTGCGATTCTTTCTCCATGAGTATCGTAATTGCTATAGTCTTATTACTAAAAAAAAAGAAATTTCCTTTTTTTCAAAGGGGAATCAACGCTTTTTCTTCTTCCTATATAATTCTCATGTATATGAATGCGAATCCATATTCTTTTTTCTCCGTAAACAATCTTTTCGTTTACGATCAACATCTTTTAGAATCCTTCTTGAGCGAATAAATTTCTATGGAAAAATGGAGCATCCTGTAGTAGTGTTTAGTAATTATTTTCAGACCT
>JAJJMC010009972.1:6992-9492 GCA_023531435.1 Papaver californicum | reverse complement strand
GATTCAGTGGGATCTTTCACTCACATTTTTTTCCACCAAGAACGTTTTATGAAACTCTTTGACCCCCGAATTTGGAGTATCCTCCTTTCACGCGATTCACAGGGTTCAACAAGCAATCGATATTTCACGATCAAAGGTGTAGTACTGCTTGTAGTAGCGGTCCTTATATATCGTATTAACAATCGAAATATGGTCGAAAGAAAAAATCTCTATTTGATGGGGCTTCTTCCTATACCTATGAATTCCATTGGACCCAGAAATGATACATCGGAAGAATCTTTTTGGTCTTCCAATATTAATAGGTTGATTGTTTCGCTCCTCTATCTTCCAAAAGGGAAAAACATCTCTGAGAGTTGTTTCATGGATCCGAAAGATAGTACTTGGGTTCTCCCAATAACGAAAAAGTGTATCATGCCTGAATCTAACTGGGGCTCGCGGTGGTGGAGGAACCAGATCGGAAAAAGGTGGAATTCTAGTTGTAAGATATCTAAGGAAACCGTAGCTGGAATTGATATCTCATTTTAAAGAGAAAGATATCAAATATCTGGAGTTTCTTTTTGTATCCTATACGGATGATCCGATCCGCAAGGACCATGATTAGGAATTGTTTGATCGTCTTTCTCTGAGGAAGAAGCGAAACATAATCAACTTGAATTCGGGCCAGCTATTCGAAATCTTAGTGAAACACTGGATTTGTTATCTCATGTCTGCTTTTCGTGAAAAAAGACCAATTGAAGTGGAGGGTTTCTTCAAACAACAAGGAGTTGAGTCAACTATTCAATCAAATGAGGTTGAACATGTTTCCCATCTCTTCTCGAGAAACAAGTGGGGTATTTCTTTGAAAAATTGTGCTCAATTTCATATGTGGCAATTCCGCCAAGATATCTTCGTTAGTTGGGGGAAGAATCTGCACGAGTCGGATTTTTTGAGGAACGTATCGAGAGAGAGTTGGATTTGGTTAGACAATGTGTGGTTGGTAAGCAAGGATCGGTTTTTTAGCAAGGTACGGAATGTAACGTCAAATATTCAATATGATTCCACAAGATCTATTTTCGTTCAAGTAACGAATTCTAGCCAATTGAAAGGATCTTCTGATCAATCCAGAGACCCTTTCGATTCGATTAGTAATGAGGATTCAGAATTTCACACATTGATCAATCAAAGAGAGATTCAAAAACTAAAAGAAAGATCGATTCTTTGGGATCCTTCCTTTCTTCAAACGGAACAAACAGAGAGAAAATCAGACCGATTCCCGAAATGCCTTTCTGGATATTCCTCAATGTCCCGGCTATTCACGGAACGTGAGAAGCAGATGAATAATCATCTGCTTCCGGAAGAAATCGAAGCAATTCTTGGGAATTCTACAAAATCAATTCGTTCCTTTTTCTCTGACAGATGGTCAGAACTTCATCTGGGTTCGAATCCTACTGAGAGGTCCACTAGAGATCATAAATTGTTGAAGAAAGAACAAGATGTTTCTTTTGTCCCTTCCAGACGATCGGAAAATAAAGAAATGGTTGATATATTCAAGATAATTACGTATTTACAAAATACCGTCTCAATTCATCATATTTCATCAGATCCGGGATGTGATATGGTTCCGAAGGATGAACCGGATATGGACAGTTCCAATAAGATTTCATTCTTGAACCAAAATCCATTTTTTTCTTTCTTTCATCTATTCCATGACCGAAACAGGGGGGGGGTACACGTTACACCGCGATTTTGAATCAGAAGAGAGATTTCAAGAAATGGCAGATCTATTCACTCTATCAATAACCGAGCCGGATCTGGTGTATCATAAGGGATTTTCCTTTTCTATTGATTCCTACGGGTTGGATAAAAAAAAATTATTGAATGAGGTATTCAACTCCAGGGATGAATCGAAAAAGAAATCTTTCTTGGTTCTACCTCCTATTTTTTATGAAGAGAATGAATCTTTTTATCGAAGGATCAGAAAAAAATCGGTCCGGATCTCCTGCGGGAATGACTTGGAAGATCCAAAACCAAAAAGAGTGGTATTTGCTAGCAACAACATAATGGAGGCAGTCAATCAATATAGATTGATCCGAAATCTGATTCAAATCCAATATAGCACCTATGGGTACATAAGAAATGTATCGAATCGATTCTTTTATGGAATTCAAAGGGATCAAATAGGAAATGATACTCTGAATCATATAACTATAATGAAATATACGATCAACCAACATTTATCGAATTTGAAAAAAAGTCAGAAGAAATGGTTCGATCCTCTTATTTCTCGAACCGAGAGATCCATGAATCGGGATCCTAATGCATATAGATACAAATGGCCCAACGGGAGCAATAATTTCCAGGAACATTTGGAACATTTCGTTTCTAAGCAGAAGAGCCGTTTTCAAGTAGTGTTCGGTCGATTACGTATTAATCAATATTCGATTGATTGGTCCGAGGTTATCGACAAACAAGATTTGTCCAAGTCACTTCTCTTTTTGTCCAAGTCACTTCTCTTTTTGTC
>JAJJMC010009970.1:0-27281 GCA_023531435.1 Papaver californicum | reverse complement strand
TGCCCAAAGCCAGCCTTAGACCCAGGGATATGTACAAAAATGTATTTTTTGTGTAGATATTACATTTGGATACTTTCTCTTCTGACCTGTTGGTGTAACTGGTTGTCTCCACCCCAAGAGTTCAGATGCTACTTCTAAACATTAGACAATCCTTGACCGAGGTCCTCTTAGATGGGCGAGTGTGTCCTTCTGGTAAGGATAATCAACAAAGGGGACTGTTGATAACAAATTGGACATAGCAATTTAGCTGAGATCAAAACCGGCATCTGCATTGATTGCATACATCAATTTATTTTCAAGCTGTTCTTTGCTGCATCATAAATTGATCACACCATTAACAAAAAAAAAAGTTAACAGAAAGAAAACCATTTTAATCTTTAATTCCTGAAAAGTACTATCAACATATTCAGGAACAAGAGGTTATAAACGATGCCCTAGATGGTCTCACTCTTTGGGAAGGAAGAAATCAGTAGAGCTGTATACCTTCTATAGGGTGGAAGCTTCAGAAGATTCATACAAGTAGCTGAAGTTGGTAATCGGTCAAGAGCTTCCTCAGAAGCATCACCAGCAGCCCTGCAGTCAATTACAGTCCAATCGGCACATGTGCAGGTAATTTATTTTACTTTTGCTAATTAGACACGTGAGCAGGTGAAAGAGATAAAAGAGAAAATGAGAGTTCAATGTTCAACAACCTTTGAATACAAAACTGAGGCTCCAGATATTTGAAACCAAGCAATGGTCCTCGAGAGCATCCAGTCACAAACCTGCAGATAGCCTCAATTTATAGTCATTTCTTATAATTATGATGTCAGGGTTTGATGGTAAGTTACAATCTTAACTGCAATGCTTAGCACACAGGTAGTAGGCCTTTTCCTTTTTCCATTTTAGGTGCTACCGAACATTTCAGCCCAGTAACTTTACTAAGTTGGCTCAATCATTTGATGGTAACTGAAATGTGGGTAAATTCATAGATTTGACAGTTCAACGAGACAAGCCACTCAATGTATCTATTGCCGGCTCTACTTAACCTACAAGCTATTGTGTATTGTAGTTGTATGCAGCCAACAATTGTAGGGTTGATCACGTAAAGTTATCTCAAGTTGAGTTACGACTCACTTCAAAAATTTCTTCTGATTTTCCAAAGAAAAACTCTTCACAACTCCCCAAAACATCTCGATGACATAATGATCCTACAAAAAGAATCCCAGAAATATCAGTTGAAAGATGAATATAACTCAGTCATCATTGACAACAACCTTAAGACGAAAAATGATTTAGAGAAGCGAAGTACAGAGACACAACTTACAGCATGATATCCACCACTATAATGAGTACAAGAGCGCAAGTCGTCCACATCCAGGCCCTCAAGCGATCCAGATATCAGAAGCTGCAATACAAATATTTGCGTATTTAAGCATAGCAACTATATTTATACACTTGAAAAATTCATGAACTTTATGCTTTATCATCCTGCAGGACAAAATAAAATAGTACTGACTAAAATATTTTCACTAACTTGCAGTCAAACAAATGCTGACTTCTATGCAGTTGGTTTCTTGACAGTTAAAAACAAACACTTTTATTCCTTGCTAGATATTTTGGCAACTATAAGCAATTCTAAAGAATAGTTTGTAAATTGGCCCCTATAAGAAGTAGGGTAATCTAGAAAATATACAGCTGTAGAACACATTTCGTTTGTGAAAACTAGTATGGCCATTGAGGAACTGTGGGCAAAGTCAGATGATTCAGGACTGTTGGCAATTCAAAGTACAGCTGATGGGGTAGTGGTAGAATCTTGTGAGGCTGCAATGGGCATTCATAAAAGTTGACAAAAATAAAGATTGCAATTCCAAAAAGATAAAGAATGCCAGGTCATTCCTAGAAAGACCTTGTCCTCAGAGATATTACCTGAAGTTCATGTTCATTGAACATTGATATCCAATCTTTTTGTATCAGCTGCGAAAATCCTCTCAAGAAGTGCGTACTTTGGTGGCGTATCTGTTGATGACACATATTCCCAAGTGTCAGGGTATGTGATTTAGAAGGGAACATATAAATATATATACTCCAAGAGACAACTTAGCAAGCTGTAAGCGCCAGAAAGCATTACCTGGATATTCAACCTATGTGTGGCAATAAGATGAATATATCGAATTACATTCTCATTTGTAACACGTATTTCCTTTCCTCCCAGAATCAACTCTTCTTCTGTTTGTTCCCCATACTCATTGCTCACAATGACAAAGTACAGCTCTAATGCTGAAATGTCCCCTTCATAATGCTGTTAATAATATGTGTCAGTTAAGTAAGTACAATTCTCTCAGTGAAAGTTAGTATCATATAAAAAAACTTAGCAAAGACAACACTAAAAAACTAAAAAGGTAGCAGGAAGATCAAAAGTGTGTGTTTTTGAAAGGCGATATTTGGTTCTGATGAAAAAGAAAACCTGTTGTGATGATTAAGAAAGGTTTCTTAAAGATTTTTTGATGCTCAATGTGTTGAATACTGTTAAAACCTTTCCAAATCATGAATTTTTGTTAGAAAGAAGTAAAGTTGGCAAGTTGCCAACAACCGTGCAAAAGAAAAAGAGCTTTTTTAATAAGAAACATGTAACCATGCCCACCAAGAAAATTAGCACGAACTTCTATGACAGAAAGTTTAAATGAACAACAAAACATAACCTTGTAGCCATCAAAATATACTTTTGAAAAATAGCTGCTTGATAAAGATCTTGAAAGGAAATCACCTTCAGAAAAATGAGATGACGATAGAGTTCTGGGTCAAGTGAAGGCAAGTCGTTCAAATAGTTGTGCCTGGAACATGGTGAAAATCAGAGCATTACTAAAAGAACAAAACTAGTATGGAAAAAATAATACGTTCTGAGGAATCTCTAAACTTCAAACTACTATAGACTACTCAATAATGAGAACAAAAAGCAAAGGAAACTCTACCAATGATAGTAACATCGACTTAAACGCAAGAATAGGAAATTTCAGGACACTTAACTGATATAACTGAGACAGTACATTATCTTACAAGCATAGACATATAGTATTATGAGATAAATTAAAGATACAGAATAACATAGGAACTGCACTGTCAAGTCAAGACATCTAGCCGAAGTCAGCAGTTCCTAGGTACTCTATTTTTAATTGTGTACGGTAAATGTACAAAAATTGTATTGCAAGTATGCTTAAGCTAAAAACCATCAGAAAACTTACTTCTGTTTCAGTTTACTCAGAAAAAATGTGGCAAATGGTATGTCAACAAGAATTCCTTCAAACATTGCCTGCAAGAATAGACAACAAGGCATGAAATTTTATCAGGCCTAGTAACCGGATGAATGACATGGTCAACAACTTCATGCACTATGTAAAGCCACATTGCACTGGCTGGAAGTGAAGAAGCAGATGGGCTTGAGGATGGGATATACCTTTCCAAGAACAACTCCAAGAAAATAGAAAAAATTGTAATGCTGTTCATGTACCAATCCAGACCCAGGATTAGGGTATAAAAGGTGGTCAGCTGTTTCCTGAAGATAAAACCAAGAAAAGATAACACTAGAACATATAAGAATAAAGAGTCTAAAACGAAAATAACAGAAGCAACAGAAGAAAGATTAAATAAAATCTTCAAGGCACTGGTCAGGACACGATGAAAATACTCAGCATTTTTAGACTCACATGTCTAACTAGGAGTAGATGAGATGATTTAGCCATTTCGAAGCATAGCAGATACCAATTGTCACTTAGAAGAAACATACAATAAAGTGCAATTGCATACCAGCACTACAGCAACATAATAATACGGACGTAAGAGCATACTCATGCCGTTAGATGAGATGGTTCAGATCAAATGCTGTTAGTCCTTCATTAAAGTGTAGGGATATTAATGACAAGTTTTACCATTTGCCCTTCTTCGTAAATTCTTATTATCCTCCTGTCTAATATCAAAATTAGGTATTCACAATATGTGCCACTTCTATAAACAGCAGATATCAATTGTCACTTAGAAGAAACTTACATGAAAGTGCACAAGCAGCACTTCAGCAACATAATAATACAGATGTAAGAGCATCATTCATGCCGTTAGATGAGATGATTCAGATCAAATGTTGTTAGTCCTTCATTAAAGGGTAGGGATACTAATGACAAGGTTTACCATTTTCCCTCTTTCATAAATTCTTATTAACTTCTTGTCTGATATCAAGTTATGTATTCACAATTTGTGCCACTTCTTTTCAGAGCCTTAGCTTAGATTGTTCAGATGGAATTACATCAGTCCTTCGCTTGATGAGAAAGCATATTCATAGACCAACTAATTACGCGGTTCACCATTACACTCTTCAGTTAACAATCATATGAAATATCAATTACGTACTTACACTTATACCATTACACTCTTCAGTTAAATTGAGTGTTACATAAAGTAAAGTCAGAGTCATTATTCAATTTGCACGACATTGAGTACCAAGTTTTGACAGCTTGATATACATATCTATATTACAAAGTTCAGTGGCTCAATCATGTTAAGAAAACTTCAGTAAACGAAACTCAGATCTCTAATACAACAGCATATAGTAAGACAACGAGGAATTGCATGATTGAAGTCTGGATTTTTCTCGACTACCTAGTTACTATATGTAACGTTTTCCAAGAAAATTTGAGTTTCAATAACACTATTCACGCAACTTAATATACATATATAACTAGAATTTATTTTCTGAAGAAAAGAAGTTAGGCAACGAACTTTACAATAAAGACGAAGAGCTTCAAATCTGTTATGATTTTTTTACATATTTCACATCAATAAATTAACAGCTAGAAGCAAAATCATTTTGATGAGATTTGATAATATACAATGATAAATACACATCACAAATAAATAAATAATAAATAAAACACATGCATATACACTAAATTACCAACCTTAAATAAACCGTACTGCACATTGAAGGCTGCTCGAGTGATATTCTCCATGAAATCTTTAAAAATCCCACCACCATCTATTCCAGCCTCCTCCACTCCAAACTCATTAACAAAGGTTACACGAATCTGAAAAGTTCAAGACAATGTACTTGAAACGTATACCAAATGCTAACAGATAAAGGAAAATGTATTCCATCGAGAAAAGCTAGGGCATACCACTCCTCGGAGATCTTCTTCCGATAGTGCACTCAGTTGATTGAAAGCATCTTCAAAAATTTGATCGCGTCTAATTCGGAATCGGTTTCTGGTGAAAGCAACATGCTGTCCATGTCTTTGCCTTGAGGCTGCTAATTGTGTCTGTTTAGGATTCAGGCAAACATTTCATCAGAAATTTTACCAACCAAAGAAAATGAACTTGAACTGAGATTTCTACCATCAACGCGCTCTGAGAACAAGTAAATGAATACTGGCTCATGTTGTTGTGTTTCCATAGCATTGAGATTTGAGACTAATGCAAGTTAGGCAGGAAGAAGAAAAGCACTAACCGTAAATATTTTGACCCTGCTAGTAAATGGAACCAAAAAGGGAGCTTGTCTTAATATATCATATGCTCTGGAATTTTCAGTTAGAGCCTGAAAAGGAGCAATGTTAAAATATATATCAATCATATCATAAGATATATCACGAAATACTATGCTAACATTGTTCAAAATTTAGTTGACATTCCTTACCTGGGAGATAAAAAGCTCGTCGACTGCTTCCTGAGCATGGAAATTACTGGGTGTTGTAAACTGTCTCCTATTATTCCAATCTTGTAACTGCAGTGATATTTATAAAAATAAAGAAGGCAGAGAGAGATTACAGACCTATTTCAACCCAATAAATGTCAAAGACATACGCTTCTCTTTTAAGCACATGAAGAATTCAACAACCACTATTAAATACTTGGATCTACCAGTAATTTAAGAATTAAGAAGCAGAATATTATCCAAAGGAGAGAATTCAACTCCAAACTTCATACCTGAGTCAGGAGCTCAGAAGTGACAATGTTAACCCTGTGTTGCAAGAAGACAATAGAGTGCTTCTTTTGTGAAGAGAAATCAACTGCAGGTTTCGTCACATTGGGAGATTTAGAAGGAATTACCCATAGCAGTTGCCACAAGGCCTGCAATAAGGAGCAGTTAATGTAAGTTGACCAATTTACAATATATGGTAGTTATGTTACGTCTTTAAGACCAAACTGTAACACCACCCAGTTTACTACTATTGCATTCACATGCTGACAGAAGTAAACTCGGATTCATTCACATTCACCATTTTGACATATCTAATTCCGCGTAGAACATCAAACTTTGGTTCAATCAGCTCCTGTATGGATGGTAGCTTAATCCACAAATCCAAATCGTAATGAAATAAATTAAGAAAAGTTATCCAACGATTCCAACCATAACACCTATGTTTCTGGGAAGACAAGAATATGCTAACAAACCATTCATTTCTACTGCATTTGACAAGATTTAGATAGAAAAGAAATAGACATTTTACACGAATGTAAACAGATACACTCAGGCCTTCGTCATCATCACCTAATCAGAAGATACCTGCTTAAGAATAATGACCAAGCTCCTAATTTCATTTAGCATGAGTGGCTTCTCCTGCTCATAAAATTCATCATTACCGACTAACAGGAGCATATGCCTGAAAAACCACCAAAAATAGGTCAAATTGATTAATCAAATAAAAAATATATATATACAAACTCGGAGGCAAGCAGAAAAGAGTTGTAAGAAACTGTTCTCAACTCATGAGCACAGAACGTTTCAATTCAAGAGAAAGAACATGCAGAGGATAAGCTATTTCCATCTTTTGGCAACTGTGCTTAAGAAAAACCTAGAAATTTCAACTTCAAACACGAAAACTTACGTATATATAGGACAGAAAACAGCTAGTGGTAATAGCCAACCAGGAACTTCGCCAGAATGATTAGCTGTTAGCTCTGTCAATGCCGGCCATCTTTGATTCTCATGGCAGCGCTTTATAAAGTTCCAGAGGATCTGAACAAGCTCAGTTCTGTAGGCTAGTCCAGTTATGAGGAAAGGAACAGGTACGATATTGAAAGTAATATGCAGGAAAGAACAGATGGCACCAACTGCTGCCATCTCTTTATCATGCAGCAAACCTCTTTCTAGACCATTAAGCAGTGATGCACCTCGAAATAGAACATTTACCTAATTCAGATAGAGCAACTTCAATCAAAAATGAAGAAGAAGAATCTGTGGAAATTGAATTGGAAGGAAGAGCGGTTATGCTTATGTGACCAGGCTGAACGACATATACCAATTGCTGAAGAAGGCGTGGATTGATGGCATTGGAGATCTGGTGTTCCAAATCAAGATCCATAACTACAGTTTCTTTAACTTCCTCGTCAACATCCATTTCATCCTCGTTCGGAACTGAATCTAACAGAATGAGAAGATAAACCTCATTAAGGCGTTTCCTGAACATTGCTAAGCAGAAGAAGAATTGTATAAAGGTATTTTCAATTGCAGAGGAGCATACTTCCACCGCTGTCTGTATCCAGGGATCTTAACGGTGGCAATGCCTCCAACAAAAATGTTGAAACGGCAGCGAAGTCTATGCCCTGATTGGAAACAAAAACAAATATGTACATATTTAAAGATCTTCGCAGTTAAAGACGATATACAATAAATGAACCTAGGACTTTATGTCAAGGCATATTTCTGTAAGGGATACAGTATATTTCGCCTACTAAATTAAGTAAGTTGAACTTGGTACAGAAAATAAGAAAGCTCAAATTTACACAGTTCAGTTTTCATTTTCCAAAATCTTAACTTTGTTTACTAAGTTAAGTAAGTTGAACTAGGTACAGAAAATAAGAAGGCTCAATTTACACAGTTCAGTTTTCATTTTCCAATTCTAATATAATATTTCTGCTTAATAATTCCTTGTTCATTTCCAGTACATGGAGTCGATGACATCCACAGTTTTGGATCTTGGCAGTTAAGTTACTTGTTGAGTACACTTTACGATGTGCAGTATCTCAAAATCTTAACAAAAATACATTAGACAAACACGTGTAAAATAAGGCCCTTACCATGTCAAATGAGCAGTTTGATCGAGACAAAGAAACCCCAGCAACTTCTAAGAAGTTAACAAGTAGGCAAGCATACCCTGGAAACTCACGCGAGATATCATCAGGAAGAGCATAGGTATGACTACGCACACATAATGACATCTCATGAATATAATGGTCAGCCAATCCTGGAGTTGCAAAGACCTGGAATTCCAGAAAACAAAAAACACTTAGTTTCAGAGCCATTTTGCATTCCAATGAGCATTATATGTTCCACATACCGTATACGGTATACAAAAATTTATAGCACTAGGACTAATATTTCACTAACAAAACCTATAAAACAAACATAATTTTATAGAAGCTTATAATGTCACCAAGTTAATAGCAAGTTATCTCCACCAATGACAAACTTAGCACAAGGAACTTACATCTTTTAAGTATGAGAAACGCCTCCACAAGAAAGGAATGGTAAGAATTTGTGAGGAGAAACTCCATTGAGAATCATTGACAGAGCAATTTTTTCGTTGTTCACCAATCTGACGAACAATAAGGGTAAGGACATGCTCTAAAGAAGATGCTCTCCCAATAGCACCTTGAGTCTTCATAATATACTGCGTCCAATAATCAATATCAGTAAGAAGTTATACAAAAACTCAAATACAAGGGATGCAACCTTCAGAGACATCAGGGATTTGATAAAGTTTTCCTCTAAGCAAGGATTCTAATGCATTAAGCAGAATTTATACACTTTTTACACAAGCAGAATTATATTTAAAAAGTCTCCCCTGAGGGAGAAGATTTACACAAAAAACGGAAAGCTATAAGATGACATTTGGACATAGATTTGAAATATTTTTTCTGTGAAGAGCACATACAGTTTCCGTAAGAATGATGTCTCTCAACAAGGCAAATGCATGTGTTTGTTGAAGATGAGAAGCAACTATGCAAGCCCAGGGAAGACTCGGATTCGTCAACAGGATCACTGCCTCAAGCAAGACAACTGTATGAGTATCAGAAAACTCTGACGACAACATAAGCTGGTCTTTCAGATGATACCTATGCAACATAGAGCACCATGAGCAAAAAAAATCAAAGGAAACTCGGGAAAAAAACTTTTAGAGTGTGCATCATGTATCTAAATACAAAGATGTTACATCCTAAGGCCAAATTCAAAATCTAATTGCAAAAATATAGCACATACTAAGCTTTATATTACAATATTTCAGTGCATTGTGTAGAATCACTGATTAACGATATTTGATGTTATGAACAAGAAAACTTACACAACGGCATTAGGAAGATGACGCTGATGAAAATGGTCAGAAATTTATTATAAAGACAATAGTCATAAGAAGATTGAAGACCATCAGACGGTCTTCCAATAGGGGGGTGAACATCTCTTTGTTTTCATAAGATACAACAAATACAAAAGAACACCACTCACCTATTCTGATGAACTGCCTGAAGACAAACATTTGCTAAACGCTTCACTCTATGTTCCACTATCGCTCGCTTTAAAGAGTATTCTGTGCTTGCAAAGAGGCTAACCAGATCCCCTATAACACAATCAAATTACATTAACAAACAAATCGAAGTAGGAAAACAGAATTGGTACCGAACCAGAGAATTAGGATCTTAAACATAAAGGGTTGCTGAATATGACATATAAAAAATAAACGGTGCAAGCAATCTTATTTAGTTGAATGGGATTTAGTAATAGCATGTTAAAGGTAAACGGTGCAAGCAATCTAATTTAGCTGAATGGGATTTAGTAATCACACGCAAGAGGTAAACAGCATTATTTCAAGAAAACACCACATTGTCATAAGATAGATGTTCAGGAAAATACCGGAAGCAATAACAGAAGCCCTAATCAAATATTAATCTCACCGCTATCTAAAGCAAGCTGACGAAGTATTCTGCACGTCTCCACAAGAACCAAAAAATCGCCACCATTACTCGCTTTGAAGAAAAACATTAACTTACTAAGAAAACCAGAATCAAAATCATAAGAATGCCTGCGGAAAAGCAAACAAGCTCAAATCTTTAACATTTATTCGACGAAACAAAACCCATGAGAATATGAAAGAAAAAAGGAAAGATTTTCTTGTAAAGACTAAGAAGCAGCATACCTGTCTACCTTTTGACATTGTTCTCCATAAGTTAACTTAAATTCATCTCTCACTCTATTCCTTTCACCTTCTACAACTTTCCTCCCTCTGTAGCATTTCTGTAGTAATTATAACTCAAACAATCAATGTTTTTTTGTAGCCTAAGACATAATTCAGCATGATTTTGAAGTAACTCTAACCTAAAAACATAACTACGGATATATTTGAAGTGATTTTTACCTGAATTTTGAGTGCAGAAGCAATTTTCTGCTTTAATTCTTGACGACGTTGTCTTTCTAATCGTGATTGTTCTAATACCTTCTTTCTATCTGTTTCTTTCGAACTTCTTCCACCTAAATCAACTCTTTTACGAGTCGATTCTCCAGGAAAGAACATCTTAATATTTCTAAATCAACTCCTGGCTCCAATTATTTAAATTTTGCCCTAATTTCACTCCCTAAGAGAATTCCTTGTGAGAAAAATTCTAATGTAAGAAATTTGCCCTAATTTATGTCTGAAAATGTATAGAAATTTGCCCTAATCCGAATGTGAAGAAATTCTTCTCTGATTTACTAGAATGAGAAAGTAAAGACAGATATCTGACGAGTTCTTCTTCTCCTCTCAGCTTTTTTCCCCCGACAGCGATGAGGAGAGGAAACTGGAACTGGAACTGGAAGGAAAGAGTTTTTATTGAGGACAGTGATCGTAATATTTCACGAGCAAGACTGTACTTGTATATTTCCACCCAAGAGGCATATGTTGACGTTGACGTTGACGTTGACGTTGACGTTGACGTTGAAATTTTTAGAGTAGCTTTTCGTTTGAACCCTCGTATGGAGGCTCTTGCATTCGTAGAGGGCTTTTAAAATAGGGTTATTAGTTATCCAATCTAAAAATTACATATTTATTATATTTTTATGATAGTTAAATTATCCATATTTAGTTATTAATAATTAATCTAATTAATTAATAGATTAAAAACTAGATTAAACTAATAAAATCATGTTATATTTAGTCAAATCAAATTAGATTTTTATATGTTTTGTTTTGGTGGAAAGAAAAATTCTTTTAGAAATTTTTTTAAAATTCTAGATTTTGATTTACTCAACCAAAATGAGTGATTCTATGGTCGAAAGTAGTCAATTATACCTCTGACATAGCTCAATTGTTCTTTGTATTGCTCGAAATTGCTTAAAGTACGTAAAAAAGATAGATTTTTTTTGTGATTCAGGCCAACTTACGGTTGGGTTTTTATCTCGTAACCAACCGTAAGACATATTTACGTTTGGTTTCGATGAACTCCTAACCGTAAGTGGATAAAAATGGAGGAAAACCCAATCGTGGAATTTTTACGGTTGGGTTTTGTTAATCGAACCCAACTGTAACTCATTGTGTTCATGGATATTTATTGCACCAATTACGGTTAGGTTCGACAAAAAAACTTCAACTGTAAATTAAGTTACGGTTAGGTTCGATTTTTGATTTCCAACCGTAATTGACTATTTAGTTTTTTTTTTTGTTCTTACTGTTGGGTTTAGGGGTAAAAACCAACTGTAATTATGTTTACGGTTGGATGCGATGCTCTTTACGTAACCGTAAATTTCTCTTTCCAACAGTTGGGTTGAAGACATAAAAACCCAAAAGTAAATATATTTACGATTCATAAAGCCAACCGTAAAATACAAAAAGGAAGATACCTATCAGGATATTTTACGGTTGGGTTTGCACTTTCGAACCTAACCGTAAATTATTTACGTTTCATAATCCCAACCGTAAGATGTTATCTTTATCTTCCTTTTCAAAATTTACGGTTGATTTTTCCAAAAATCCAACCGTAAAATAATTTCAAAAACCATTTAGGTATGGATTTTGACATTTCCCGAACGTAAAAGCTTGAAAAAATAATTTTACGGTTGGGTTGAAGAACAAAATCCAAACGTAAAAAATTCTCGAACCCTAATTTTTTTAATATCAATCAATCAAGCAATTTTCAGGATTGTTAGTTTGATTATTGTTGATTGCCATCATTGCTACCTTCTATACCTTTAGTATAATTTTTTATCTTTACTATAGAGTTTAATCGACGATTTTAAAAATTTTGAATCGTCATTAATCAAAGCGAAAGAATTTCGATAGAGAAGACAGTGGGGAGAAGAAGAAGGTACGGTTGGAAGAGAAGGAGTTAAAATGGTTTTGAAAATGAATTAGAGTTAGTTTTTTTTTTAGGTTTAATAGATAGAAGGGTAAGTTAGACATTTGCTATTATCATAGGATACCCCCTAGCCAACTATTTAGTCACTCTAAAACCATGAAAAACCCCTCTATTGGAACCATAACCCCTATATGAGGGTTTTTTCTTTTAGGTGGTAAATTTTTTTTATATTTTTTAAAGCATAATGGTAAATTAAGAAGTATGCGAGTTTGTTATTTAAAGATCAAAATTGATGTCCTAAACTGTCTTTTTTTAAAAAAAAAAACTTAATAAATTTTCTCTTAAAATAAAGTAATATGTATGAAAAATACCAAAAATGTCAAGTTTTTTTAAGTCAATCCTCTTCTAAATAATGCTTCAAAAAAATATTCTAAAATTGGATTGTACACATATATTCTTTTAAAAATATAAGGTTTAACTAGACATTTGATTGGATTTCCGTTTAAATTTTTTTGTAAATATATATTTATAAAAAAAATTATTAAATGATGTTTAGAAAAAAATAATCAAAATTCTGAACATTTGGTAAATTATATGTGTCGTTTTAATTTATAGATTACTAGGTATCATCTTAACATGCGTCCGAGGTTTAACTTTTTTATGGTTATCCTGTATAAGAGTGATTGTTTTAATTTGTTATAGATTTTTATATGATTTTGAAGTTTAGTTTCTTTCACTTATAGAGTTAGAGTTAGTCGAAGCCTCTAATCTAGAGTAATTAGATTAAGTTAAAAAGTTTAGTTCCTTTTATTGTTAGGATAAAGTTAAGTTAAAATCAAATATAGATTAAGTCGTGGTATAATTTTTATTGTCCAATCCCGATCGATCTTGACCGTCATTTGTTTAGGTAATTGTGTCATTATTTATTTATTACAATGTTTATTAAACATATGATTTATATTAACTCAATATAAAATACAGTTGATACGGCTCGGATCCTTCGTACTTTATTTACCTGTTTTCCCCTGTCCCAACCAATGGGAATATGCCACCCATTTTTCTTTAATAGTGTATGAATTATAGTTAACGTCATCAAGCAATAAATAACCACAAATTTTAATTTGTTAACTTTCACTTCATTTGTCAAAAATAATCAATTTTCTTTGTCTTTCTAAAGATGTTACTTTCGGAATTATTGAACTTCGGTTATGCTCTAGTAAAAACCGAAGCTAAAAAATGAAGGTTTTAATTAAATCAATACCAAAAAAAATAACAACATAAATGAAAGTAAACATTTATTGGATTATTTATTTTATCGTGAACTAGTAGATTATTATTTGATTAAAGTTTAGTTATGATCCTGATTTTGATCTCTAAATGGATTTATACGTGATTTTGAAGGTTGTATATTGATGTGATAGTGTGACTGCATATGAAGGATGACTTTTGATAAGTCTTAATACATATTCAATTGAAGATTAAAGTGGGGTGTCTTAATAGTCTCACCTATCTGAATTTGGAAGTGGACCGCATTCTTTGAGAATATGAGTGAATTCTCTAGAGCATTCATGAAACCGAAAAAAAAAATCATGCCAAAATGGGCACAACCGCACGAGCTTGGCATCAACCTTGGGGATATCATGCGTGGTGGTTATCGACATGATTACACTAAACGTTGAGCATTTCAAGACATCACGTTCATTGGTGTTTATGGGGAAAACGAATTGAAGGTTATTTTGGGAAAAGTGGGTGAGCAGGTGACAATTCATCAATCCTTAGAAAATTTATGTTGTTGAAGCAGTTTGTTTAGATTCGAGAGATCAATTTGTACAATCCTGGCCTAAACCAAGCAATGGCCGTTCCAGTCTTGCTTCAGTCACAAAATGATAAGGAGAAGGCTTGGTCTTAGGGAGGGAAGCGAGAGAAGAATAAGGTCAGAGTAAATAGCTATGAACAATTGGATATCCGAGTTCTCTAGTGTTCAACTAGGAAATTCATAATTGCTATGTTGTTCACACCTGCGTAAAAACTTGTATCTCTGTTCAATTTGTTGAACATCTATTTATACCATAGCTATTGTAACCACTCGACTTCTTTTCTGGAAGAAACCGTCGATAGTTGAGTAGTGGTTAAGTGGAGAAGGTGGAGAAGGTGTTGACAACTGCTCTCCACTTCGATTAACATTAAATAGTCAGTTACTCAACCTCCCACTCCTCTACTCAACTTCTATCGATCTTTCAAGAACTTCTCTTTAGTGGGCGTACTGCTGCACCACATGTCGTAGAACGCCAGACCAAAACCCTAATTAATATCCCCCATTTGTGCCATTTGATGTCTCGTGTAATTTTGTAGTATCAAACAATACTAATGTTAAGTCAATTGAGACCTGCTCAATGGGTCTCTTGACTGAAAACTCGTTTTACTTGACTAGATGATGAGTCTATCAGCAGACTAAAAATAAAATACATCTTGCTTGACTAGATGAGGAGTCTGGAAGACTAAAAATATGTATTTATTCGTGAATAGGAATATTGTGTCCATCCTGGTCAATTTTGCATTGATAAGAGCATGCAGTTGAGCATGAAAAATTATATATAAGGCCTCATACAAAATTTTCGTGAGAAGCCTAGTATAGTTTAGGATTTTTTGAGATTTTTTTAAATCCTAAAACATTAAGACGAAAATATTCACGTGAATATAAGACGAAGGGATCAAATTTTTGTCTTTCACGTGAAAATAGAAGAGGGATGCAATCTTACCTTCTCGTTAAATATAGGAGGAGGGACGTAAAACTTTGCTCTCACGTAAAAAAATAGAGGAGGAACGCAAGCTTGTCCTCTCGTGAATAGAAGAGGAACGTCAAACTTTGCCTCACGTCAATATAAGAAGGGAGACGTTAAGCTTGTCCTCATGCTAAAATAGAAGAGGAGGAGACTAGCTTTGGTTCTTATGTGGAATTCTCATATTTTATAAGAAGCAGGACACTCATGTTTTACTCTTTGTACCCAGCCTCACACGTTGAGGGTAAAAGAGTAAATTTTCCAATTTTTGACAAGAAATACAAGTCGTGTGGACTTAATTCTATTTTTGAAGTCTTGCCTTGAGAGTAGTTGTGTATGCTTAGTTGCTTGACATACACATTGGAAGCAAGAGAAGTAGAGATATCACACTCTCTTTAAAAATTATGGTTTGAAAGAGTTTGACAAGAAGGCTAGAAATTCATGTTTTACACTTGTGCCCAGCCTCACATGTTGAAGCAAAAGAGTAAAATTTAGATTTTTTAGAGAAGAGCATGATGTTCATGCTCAGTTTTGAGTAGGCGTGCAAGTCTTATATCAAGAAGCAGGATGCGTGAGCAAGAAAGCTAGACGCACGAGAAAATTAGAGTTTGAGATTTTGACACACTTTTAAGTGTTGCAAAACCGTTTTCAAACCCTAATTAATCTGAAAGATACTTTTCGTCACACTTTTGCAACGCTATAAGTGTTACTAATTCATATTCAAACCTAATTAGGGTTTGGAATACTATTGGTCACGTTTTTGCACCATTTACAAATATTCTGATTCTTATTTTCAAACCCTAATTAGAGTTTGAGAATTTTGAAACGCTTTTGACACATTTATAAGTGTTGCGAATCGCTTTAAAACCCTTTTCAAATTCTTTTATTCGTTTTGCATTGGTTGTCTCTTTAAGAAAAGGATCAATGCAACTGGGTATGATTTTTAGCTAGTAGAAGCTATAAAGTCATATTTTATTTATTTTAAGCACAGTTGTGGTACTTTAATTAATTATATATATATATTGTTTTAATAGGTTAATATTGCTCAATTTGAACATAAATATTAATGTTAGTAATCTTGGGGGATTCAACTTTGGAATATAACATCCGAAAATAATACTCAAATTGTCTATACCAGTGTGCAATACATCTAGGAGCCTAAAAGATTTTATGTAAAGATTATAGGACACCTGAGAAACTTGTCGTGTGCACCAGTGTTGTTCTGATGATTTTTTGGGTAGTGATGAATATTGATTAAATTCATCGATTTAATCATATATGTTGGTCAGATATATAGAGAGAGGTCAAGGATATGCGCCTGAGATAGAGTGGGAATAAGCGTCTACCCGAGAATTCTTTTACAGAATTTTAAAACTTCAGTAGATCCCAGACTAGAGTCTTGAGAGGTGATTTTACTATTTTATCCTTGTCAAAAAAACCCCATCTACATTAATTCCTCTGTTTAGCACAAAACGAGTAATGTTGCGTGGTAAGCACTAGATAGTGGCCTGGCAGATAAAAGTAAATAAAAATAACTTGATAGTTCAATGGTTAGATATTACCAGAGGAGTAGAGGTTGCTTTGAACTTTTGAGTAAGCGAGTATAAAAGGATGTCTTGACTGCATTGGTAGTGTTATGTTAGCAAAGTAAGGTCCTTGATGTTGGTTGGACACACATAGTTTGATACTAGGCGCGTGAGTACTATCTCGATGTCAAAGCAAGACATGTGTCCAGACTTGAAGTGGAAAAATATACTTCGATTGGAGCACGACTTACAAAACGAAAGCAGCTTCATACGAAGCTAGACATTAGTAGAGTTGGTCATGTAAATTAGATAGAAGGACGTGTGTGTCTTGTATTATAGAATTCGATAAGAAGACGGAAAGTCATGACTTGATGGCTGCTAGATGAACTCGACTCTTTGAGAGAGAAGGGAACAAGTTTGCTTCAATAGTCACATGAGTATGACTCGAGTTGAAGTGGACACACTCGTTTAAGTCAGTTTATCGGTGTTGATATACATGTACGTCTTGATTGTGGTTGGACAAGAATGAAGCCTACTTGATTGAGTGGTAGGTAATCGAGCGTAACTAGAGGTCAAGGTAGTTAAAACTCTTCTTGATCCTGAGTGATGTGGATGCAACTTGATTGAAGCCGGGTAAGAAAGTTTAAGCAAAGTTTGGTTGGTGACTTCTAACGAAACAATGAATTTTGTTGGAGTTGTTCATCTTTCAAAAGAGAGACGGACAAGCTTGTTTGATTGTGACTTGAAGTTGAAGTAGACAAACATATCCTGTCAAGTTGAACGCCACTTTAAAATTGGAGTGTGTGTTCGAGTTTGTACGAAAACACGTCTTGACCGTTGAAGGCTATCGATTGTTGCCTTCGATGGAGTTAATAGACACGTGCGTGTTTTTCTGTTGTAGGCAACAAACCATATATAATTGAAGTGGACGAACTCGTCTTAGACGCGTCTTGATTCGTTGCATGAGGCGGAGGCTTGAGAGAAGTCAAGATGCTCAAGTTTGGATTAAAGCTAGACGTCAAAGCAGATGGGTGTTCGAACTGAGTTATGATGGATAAGTGGATCAAAACAGGTGGAGGGCGTGATAAGAGGACAAGCAAGGTTGGGTCTTATCTTGTCACATGGACCGAAGGGAAGTCTGTCCTTCCAAAACTCCAAATAGTAGTTAGTTATAAAGAGAAAACTTTGTTCTTCTCTTTTATCTTTCCTTATTCTCAATTATTATGTTGCCCTTTAATCGACCATCCTAGCATCCTTCGGCCATCAATCGTAAGATAAACTCTAGCTTGTATTCTACATATGAATATACAGCTTCTAAATTGATCTTATGCATGTGCTTCTTCACAAGAACTTCTCATATATTTGATTTGAATTAAAAGGTATCTATAGACCTAGTTTTCTTGTATGAACTTGTTATTATTCTCATATTTACATAATAACACAAACTCTATGACCAACTTTTGCAAGTTAAGGTAAGCTAAGGTTTAACCAAAACACCCTTTTTTTTATTTCTTGCGTGAACATATGTTCACGTTTTACATTTTTTTTTTTTTACGTGAGTTAATGTTTCACGTAATAATTTTTTTCCGTGAGTTAATTCTCACATGTTTGATATACTGTGTGTGGTTGGCTTCTTATAAGAGTATTCTTAGTTCAGTTGTTGCTCTCTACTTTATCAGGTACATATGCTTCTAGCTCTCTTCTCTTTATTTTATCGAAAACAAAGGTGGGTATTTGTTAAAAACATTATTGCTTTGAATCGCATGATTTTGTCTCTCTCCTGTTGTTGTTCATAAAATTATTATCTTTGCTTTCTGGTCTTCTTATACAGTTCGAGAATAAGTAGAAATATTCTTGTTGAGTCTGCTGAGGCTTCCTATGATGATGATTCTTTCTCTATTAATGGAGAAAACAACGCCCCTTGTTCTGAGTATGTTAAAGATATGCCAAACATGGATGATGACTTCTTTTTTTATGCTTATTCTCATGCCAGAGTCCACCCTGGTCACGTCATATGTGTTATTGGAAAATTGGGTGAATCTGCGGACCCTCCATTAGTGGCTCCTGAGCATGTGATACGATTTTGTCTTCAGAGAAGAAAATATGCTGCTTCACCTATTGATTTTAAAAAAATTCAGTCTTCCTTGAGTGGTTGGGATGGATGGTTGAGAAGCATGCTTGGTAGAAATCACGTTGTAACTTTGTTGAAAGATGCACAAATCTCTGAGGCTATCAAAGTGTCTGGTACCTATTGGCTCAAAAAAGATATATGTGGTTTGATCGCTCTTCTCTCACGATGGTGTATCCCGACTCACACTTTTATATGCAGATGGGGAGAATTGACGATCATCTTAAAGGATGTGGCTATTCTGCTAAACCTTCCCCTCTCAGGTATGCTTGACCTTCGTTTGAATAATCAGGAGGAGCAGCTTCATCTTACTTTAGGGAAGAAGATAGATGAGTATAATATAAACTCTAATATCAAGAAGTGCTTCTTTACTTGGTGGATGGGGCAGTGGTGGCCAAGAAAAACGAAGCCATGCCAGGTTTTAGATGATATATTGAGCATTGCTGCGTTTTTGTGTCTGTGGTTATCAAGAGAGATATTCGACGATGGTTCTCGACTCAAGATGAAACCAATAGTGGTCCCTCTTTCTATCAAGCTATCACAAGGTATGGCTCTGCCTATAAGTAATTTTTTCCTCGGTTTTTTATACTCTCACCTTGAATTTGTGGTATCATATATGTGTGCTTCTAACGGTTTTATGAAGGTGGAGACATTCGTAAACGTCAATTTTCTTCAAGCATGGTTATGGGAACATTACAAGGATTATGCTCCTAGTCATCATAAGATATTCGCTGATGAAGAACAAGTGGCAAGGATAGTTCGCTGGACACACAAACGTCGAAGGTATGATACATATCTCATTGCATTTTTAGATAACCTGTCATCAACCACTTTGCGTCCCTGGGCACCACTGCCCCGTATAACTCAGCTGAACACTTTTGCCTCTTGTTCTGATATTTTCTTGTCTTCTGATAACCCTAATGCTGATGTCGGGGAAACTGCTTTTATGTTGAGTTGTATGCCTGGCTACCTTTTGCGATATTTATGAAATCCTACAGAACATTGACAGGGATGCTCGTCAGATGGGTTTTGACCAAGATGTTCCTTCCTGTCGCACTTCTCCCCCTTATCTAGATAGGTTAAATCTCACTTTAAATCGGGGTTCTGATGTAGAAGGGAAGAGTTTTCCATTCTTGACCTCTGATAGAAAGCCAGTAATAACTTCCGGGTATAAAAGGTATTGGCAGAGTGAGCATGCTCGCCTTTTTGAATTTGTTCAAACAGCTTTGCCAGAGTCACGTGATTTTCCTTCTGCCATGGTCTTATTGAACCATCCTCTATTAAAGTCTCTTCCTGTTCGTAAACGTGTGGCTTTGTCTGAGCCATCTCATGTAAGTATTCAATTTTATGTATTCTGTTGTTGTTTGTATACTAGATACCTTTATACCTCTTCTAATTAGAGAAAATGTCAGTTGAAGCCTCAAAGTATTAAGAAGAAAGCAAAACAACACAATGATAGTCCCTAAGCAGTAGAGATTAGGTCGAAGAGACGTGTTGGTGGAATTCGTTCCAGTGTCATTGATTCTCCTATTCCGGAAGTGAGATTTTTTTATTTTTGATTTATTATGAGTAAATTCATCCTACTTGACTGATTATGCTGCCTCGCAGAGTTCCTCGCTTGTTGGAGGATTTTTGACACCTCCACATGCGCAATTGAATCCATTTGCTAGACTTGCAGCAGAAGTAAGGGCTGAGACAAACAATTCCGAGGTAAGTAGTTTGCTCTACCTCTTGAATGAATTTATCCTGTAGTATGGGTGATTGTCTTCTCATTATATATTTTTTTAGAAGGAAGACACATCTGATAATGAAGAAAGTGACGTTTTCAAAACTCCTTCAGAAGGTGATAAAATTAGTTGTCCTGCCTCAGAAGAAGAAAAAAAAATAATCTTGACATTTCGAATAACTCAGAGCGCGACCAGGTAAGTTTTCATCTTGAATTGACTTTGTAACCTCTTAGAAATATCTCTTGAATGAAGTAATGAATGAAAACTTGTATGAGAACATGAGCAATTTCATGAAATTTCGTTGTTAGAAAAATTTAGAAATAATGCCTTTACTGAAAATAGTGTAGAATTCTCATAGGAGTCCGTTTTCGATGGTCTAACCCAACTTTTTCATTTCCAGACAACCAGTTATCTCCTATCTCGGGAGATTTCGGATTTTGAAACCATTTAGGATCCCAAAAAGACGAAACAGTAAAAATTCAGAAGGAATTCAGAAAATTTTCAAATGAGAGATAGTTGAGAGTTTTGATCATATCTCCTAGCCCGTTCGTCCGATTTATGTGATTGTTTGATATGTTGTATATGACATCCATATGAAGATATTGATATATAATTCATCCCTATATTCGTTACCAATTGCTCCCAGTTCACAAATTAGTACAGGATAACATAAAATTGCCTTTGATGAGCTTAGCACCAAAACGTGTTTTGAAACCTCCGGGCCATTTACTTGAGTTTTGGATGCTTCAAGAAGTATATTTACATATTTAATCCACTCATACTCTTAAAATTCTTGTTTGAGATTGAATCCCACCTTTCTTCATTAATAGGTAATTTGCAAGGCGAAAGTAGAGAGGAACCCAACCGTACTGAAGAAGTATTGATTGTAGACCAAGTTGATAAAACCATTACTTCTTCCTCATAAATCCCTGAAGAAATCTTTCCTAACATGATTGTTAATGTAGAAGATCAGACAGCGACGTCACGGAAACTGAGAAACCTCTGGTTGTATCTGAGTATCCTGATACAGGTCTTCCTTTTCATCCTCCACTTAGTAAGCCACTTCCAAAACATGTGTTTGTTGGGTGGCTTCAGCGTTCTAGAAGAGTATGCTGAGTTCTACACTCAAATATGGCAAAAGTATGGCCACATTGCTACTACTAAAAGATATGAAGACCCCATCATTCTTGTTTTTCGTGTAAGTGAAGTGCTTCCTTCAATGCATGAAATGTGTATTGTCGCTAGTGCTACTGTTGCTGAGTGTATGTTCGTAAATTCGGAGTACATATGGAAGTATGCAACCGACTTAAATTCAGTACAACTTGGTTTGGTCGTGGAATTGATGTTGTGAAAGAGTCATAGGCGGAAGCAAGTATAATTCCTTCTTCTGACCTGATTGAGCGAGAAGAGGCCGAGGTTGAAAGGTTGACTCAGGAGTTGGAGTTGAAAAATGATGCTCTCTCAAAAATATGAAGGAGGCTCTCTCCAGGAGGGACAAACCATTATTGACCGGCTTCCTTTAAACTTCATTCTGCACTTCTATTTTTATTTTAGAGAGATGGTAAACTTATTTGATTTCGTTTATTTGGTTTGGTTTTTTGAATGCTTGGATATTTGGTAGGTATGATTGCAAGGATTTATATTCGAATTGACAGGGATTTTGAAATAATAGAATTGAAATTCAATTAGCAAAAGGGAATTCTTGACACTGAATGCAAATACCCTGCATACGTTTTGGAGGAATTGAAATTACAATGAATTAAACAAATATCTCTGAATGGTTCAAGCGCCAAAAGCTTTGAGCCACTTCTCTTGTATTGTCGCTTCTACCAATTTTCCATCTTCATCAATTAATTTGTAGTATCCACCAATAGTAGCCTTAACAATCATGAATGCCACTCCCAGTTGGAGCTTGTCTTAGAGCGACGCTTGCGTCTTGCTGCCTTCATAACCCAGTCTCCTTATTGAAAAGCGTTGGCTCTTATTGGATTAGATCTGAAGATGTGTTGTTGATGAGGTTTTTATTTTGTCTCTGCACAAGCTCTTGCGTTCTATGCGTATAGACGTGTAAGAGTCTTCTTAGGATGGTTCTGAGGCACATGTGGACATTCATGTAGTGTCACAGGGAAGTATCCATGATGCTCCTTGCCATGGTTAGACATCAGGTGAGTGATGAATGACTCAAATGATGTTGAGCTTGAAGAGGATTTTGCTTCATCCACTTAGCAAAATATTGAAGAGGTGAGGATATCTATTCGTAACACCTGACTAAGGAAGAGTTGATTTTTCCAATAAACTCATGTCCCCTGTCATAAGAGGTGTGAGGGACATTGAGGGGTAAAAAGATGAGTTCAGTAAGTTTTACTTGAGCACGATACCTCTCCATATACGATGTTGCATTTTCTCCTGGCTCCTGCTTCATGGCTTCCAAGTCTTGGTGTTCTTCCAAATACATAATGGGATCATTTGTCACAAGCTTATGGTGAGATATTGAACCGTCTTTTTAAGGTGTATTCGGCAATGAAGGTGTCTTAGTAACCGCAGTCTTCTTGCCGTGTAACCATGGACGTCCTAGGATCATGTCATATCCTATATCCTCCTTTGTTATGTGAAACTTCGTAGTAGCATATGCAGAACTCATTTGGATTTCAAGATCAATATATCCATAAGCATTCACAGGCCTTCCTTCAGGATATAAACATTCACAAGTCTTCCTTAAGGATCTTGAAAGGTAGGAGGAGAATGAACAACTTCACTGTGCATGATCCCTATGACTCTGAGTGTTTTTATAGGGATAATATTGATTGCATTGCCTGCATCAATCAGGTTTTTCTTAAACTCAGTATTTCTGAGGCTAGCAGCAGTGAGAATTCCCCAATCACACTTTTCTCCATCTTTGCTCATCTGTGTAGGTTCAGTGTATGCTTTTCTTTCATTGAGTGTAGGTAGTCTTCTGCCAGACATGACGTGATTAGAAGCAGTGAGTAAGTCCTTGCCTTGCGCCTTCGAGAGATAGAAGAGTTCACATACTCGTCCCATCAGAGATTAGACCACATGATTAGTAGAATCTTCAGACATGGTAAAATGCCTGATAGGGATAGGGTTCTTATGTACACCTTCAGTCCCAAATTCAAGCTCCCCTGATTCGACTTTCTCTTTGAATATCCGCTTCAAGGTATAACACTTTCTTGTTGGGTGATTAACAAATCTGTGGAAGTGAAAGTATTTGGGATTTGCCATTTCTTCCTTTGTTGGTGGTCGTCGAATAGGAGGTAAGTTGACGGTGTCATCTTGAATCCAAGATTCCTAGAGTTCAATTACTTCTTCAATGGGAAGGGGAAGATCTGTGAATGCAGGGGCTTCTCTTGGTTGTTGTTGTTGACGTTGAGACGGGGGTGGAGCTACAGCTTCTTGATTAGCTCTTCAAGGTGGGCGTCCTGCTTGTGGTGCTGGAGCCGGAACTAGTTCTGGTGTTGCACGTTTGGATTATGACTCTGATGCTGGAGCTTTTCTTTTACTCCCTTCAGTCACAACACCTACAGATGGTTATGGGATGAATTGCTTTTGATCCAAGCGCCGACTACTGCGAGTCTCACAAACCTCTTCATTCTTGATAGGAGGCCTTATCCTCTCTAGCAAAGCAGGTGCAGTAGTAGAAGATCTCTTGGCGGCTTCATGTAGTTCAAATTCTCTAATAAAGTACGATAAAATGGTATCGTTCCATTGATGCAGAGTTCCACCAGTTGGTATTCAATCAGATTTGGGTTATGGCAGTCTAATGCTTGAACCTTGAACCGCTTCACATAATCATTAGGATGTTCATTCAATTGCTGAAACATCCTTCCCAAATCTAACAATGTGACTTGTTGAGACACTAAGAAGTATTTCCTGTAAATTGCATTAACCATTTCATGCCAGTTAGAAATACTGTTAGAAGCAAGGTTGTTGTACCATGTGTAAGATTTTCCAGTGAGATATTTAGAAAATTCTCTGAAGTGTAACACATGATTGTATTCATGTTCTCTTAATGCTTCCAGAAATCGTGAAATATATTCACGAGCATTTCATGTTCCATCATAAAGTGAGAATGGAGGAGACGAATATCCCCTAGGAATAGGTATCATTTGCATGTCAGATGGATATGGAGGTTGGTGTTGATGAATTATAGATGAACTCTTCTTTCAGCAATTTTAGAGAACCCGCTCTAAATATTTACGAGTAACAAAGTTAGGCTGATGGCTTCTATCTAGTGATGGATTAGGGAAAATACAGACTTCATCTTCATCTTGAACGTGACCCCTTGATGTGTTGGCATCAACAGTTGCTTCAGGAGTATTTCGAGTCTCATATGTGGGTTTTAATTTCTCTGTAAAGGTCTTGAGAAAGGTGAGGACTTCCTTCTACGTTGCAGCCATCTCAGTTGGAGTCCTTGCAAGAGTCTCTTGTGTCTGCATCAAATCAACAATAGTATGATGAGTCCGCTCATCCCTTGGCTCTTCAGTGTGTTGCTCAGAAGGAGGAGGAGTGACATTGTCAACGTTGGTATCCTGAGGAGTATTACCTGTAGTGCCATTACTGGTACTAGCATAATTCACGTTAGGAGTACTCTCTGATCCTGACCTGAGACCAACCATCTTTGAAATTAATAAAACTTAAGAAATTGAAGAATAGAGAGTTGCAAATGAGAGATTAATATCCCACTGTGGTCGCAAAAATGTTTATGGGGAAAAACGAATTGAAGGCTATTTTGGGAAAAATGGGTGAGCAGGTGATAATTCGTCAATACTTAGAACATTTGTGTTGTTGAAACACTTTGTTTAGATTCGAGAGATCAGTCTGTACAATCCTGGCCTAAACCAAGCAATGGCCATTCCAGTCTTGCTTCAGTCACAAAATAAGGAGAAGAATGGTTGGTCTTAGGGAGGGAAGAGAGAGAAGAATGCGGTCAGAGTATCAGACTCTGTAGGATGTAGTTGGTGTGAATAGTTATGAACAAGTCTTCTGAGAAGAAAGTTGAATGATCAAGGTTAATTAACTTGAATTGCTCTGTTTTATAGTAAACTTGTTGTCGTGTTTCAGACTTGAAACTTGTTCTATTGTCGTGTGTTAAGAACTTGTCTCCCCTTATTCAATTGATTGAACATCTATTTATATCATAATTATTGTAATCACTCGTCCTCTTTTCTAGAAAAAATTGTCGACGGTTGAGTAATAATAAAATGGTGAAAGTGGAGAAGGTGCTGAAAACTGCTCTCCACTTCGATTAAGGTTGAATAGTCAGTTACTCAACCTCACGCTCCTCTAAAATGCTATCGATTTTTCCAGAACTTATCTTTAGTGGGCGTACTACTGCACCACATGTCGTAGACCGCCAGACTAAAACCTTGATTAATATCCCCCCATTTGTGAGATTTGATGTCTCGTGTAATTTTGTAGTATCAAACAATACTAACGCTAAGTCAATTGAGACCTGCTCAATGGGTCTCTTGACTGAAGACTCGTCCTACTTGACTAGATGATGAGTCTGTCAGCAGACTAAAAATAAAATACGTCTTGCTTGACTAGATGAGGAGTCTGGAAGACTAAAAATATGTATTTATTCGTGAATATGGAATATTGTGTCAATCTTGGTAAATTTTGCATTGAAAGAGCATGCAACTGAGCATGAAAAGTTATATATGAGGCCTCATACAAAATATTCGTTAGAAGCCTAGTATAGTATAGGATTTTTTGAGATTTTTTGAAATCCTAAAACATTAAGCCGAAAATATTCACATGAATATAAGAGGAAGGGATCAAATTTTGTCTTTCACGTGAAAATAAAAGAGGGACGCAAGCTTTCTTTATCTGTAAATAGGAGGAGGGACGTAAAACTTTGCTCTCACGTAAAAAAATAAAGGAGGAACGGAAGCTTGTCCTCTCGTGAATATAAGAGGAACGTCAAACTTTTCCTCACGTCAATATAAGAGGGGAGACGTTAAGCTTGTCCTCATGCGAAAATAGAAGATGAGGAGACTAGCTTTAGTCCTTATGTGAGAGTCTCACATTTTTATAAGAAGTATGACACTCATGTTTTACTCTTTGTACCCAGCCTCACATGTTGAGGGTAAAAGAGTAAATTTGTAAACTTTTGAAAAGAAATACAAGTCATGTGGACTTAGTTCTATTTTTGAAGTCTTGTCTTGAGAGTAGTTGTGTAAGCTTAGTTACTTGACATTCACATTGGAAGCAAGAGAGGTAGAGATGTCATACTCTCTTTAAAAATTAGGGTTTGAAAGAGTTTGGCAAGAAGGCTAGAAATTCATGTTTTACTCTTATGCTCAGCCTCACATGTTGAGGGCAAAAAAATAAAATTCGGAATTTTTTGAGAGGAGCATGATGTTCATGCTCAGTTTAGAGTAGACGTGCAAGTCTTATATCAATAAGCATGACGCATGAACAAGAGAGCTAGAGAGCTAGTTGCACGAGAAAATTAGGGTTTAAGATTTTTGACACACTTTGCAAAACCGTTTTCAAACCCTAATTAATTTAAAATACATTTTTCGTCACACTTTTAATGTTACTAAATCATCTTCAAACCCTAATTAGGGTTTGGAATACTTTTGGTCACGATTTTGCAACGTTTACAAACGATACGATTCTTATTTTCAAACCCTAATTAAGGTTTGGGAATTTTGAAACGCTTTTGACACGTTTATAAGTGTTGCGAAGTGCTTTAAAACCCTTTTCGAATTCTTTTATTCATTTTGCATTGGTTATCTCTTTAAGCAAATGATCAATGCAAGTGGGTATGATTTTTAGCTAGTAGAAGCTATAAAGTCATATTTTATTT
>JAJJMC010009964.1:349987-368387 GCA_023531435.1 Papaver californicum | reverse complement strand
TTAGTGTCTAAATTGCACCTTAATTTCTAGTGAGTTAGTATTCGATTGTGTGTCTATTACGTGTTTTTATGCTGTTGTAGGTACATTAGAAGAATAAAGATTTGTGGAAAAATTGGCTCAAAAAGTGTTCAAAGCACCCGGGAAAATGGATCAAGGCACCCACACTTTGGATTGGGGCACCCTTGGATCGGGCTGAGCTGGATCGGGTCAACCCAACGAGCCAGCGAGTCAACCCAGCGAGCCAGCGAGTTAACCCAGGATCGGCCGATCCAACTCATCGGGAGTTCCTGTTTCAACGGGAAAAGGATTTGTTGCGATTTTTGGGTTGTTTTCGGCAATTGAAGATGACCCATTGCAATTAGAGTTGGAAGAAATCGAAAGACATCAAGAAATCCCAGAAAATCAGCTCGGGAAACCCAATTTTGGCCGGAATCAGGACTCGGTTCCTGTTTGGATTGGGATTGAAGAATTGGAGTGATTTGAGAGAGTTCTATTAGGTTTAGAACTCTCTCTAGGGTTTGTGAAGTCTATAAATACGAAGTGAAGCCAAGAAAATCAAGGAGGGAAGCCTAGGGAGCGATTCAGAAGAAATCCGGTGAAGTTCCGGTGCCGCCGGTGACCTGCTGGTGCTCCGGCCGGCGTGTTCTTCATCCACCATCACCGAAGAAGACGACTCAGTAACATTTATAAGTGTTGCTGTTCCACTGTTGCAGCTCTGCTCCTGTTGCGTTAAGTTTTAAACGTTCTGTTGCTTAAAGCTCTTTGTAACAGCTGAACCCTGTTCTGTGACACTTATATACGTATCTGTTCAGCTGTTGCACTATTCTTTAACCTTGTAATCAATATTTTGAGCAATGAAATCAACTTTTGAGCAAGTTTTCTTCACCATGGGGTAAGTTTATTTACTGGGATGATGGATAAGGTAATTTTCTCAATTTTATGTGATTTAATTATTTTCTAATAATTATTTATAATTCTTTTATTATTATTTGCATGGATTTAAATTAGAAAAAAATGGTTTTTATTAAATAGTTGTGTTCTCTTTTGATGGGTCATGCTTAGTTAATTATTCTTGATGTCTCATGCTTAGGATTTACAATTATTCTTTTAGGAAACATATTTTTGGCAAACTTGAATTAAATTGTTAAAAAGAATTACATGATTAATCACATGAATTGTTAGAAATAACTGATTCCTGATTCCTAGTTTTCTCCATATTTTCTAAAAATCATCTCTAGTGTATTTTCCTGATTTTTATTAGTTTAGGTTAAGTTGAATATTTTCTAAAATCATTACCTTCACAAGTTCGAGAATCGAACCTCTTTTTACCACTATATAAAACCACATCAGCCAGTAAAACTCTTTTGAATTTAGGCCTTTCACCCTCCAAAGTGTATGGAATTGAATTACAAAGTCAATGGTGAAAGAATGAAGTCATTATGATCAAAATTGAGGAAGATATGGGCAAAGCCCCAAAGTGGCTTATTTGGCCTACGCAGCCAGCGACCAGGCGCAAGTGCGGCTGAAGCATGTTGCGGTAATGTGCTAAGTCATGATTTAAAGGGCTAGAATGGTTTGATGGCCTAGTGGATAGCCTTGGTGGGTTATTATCTATGTTTTGGACATTATATGGGTTTAGGAAAGGATTTGGAGCTGATATACCTTGTTGGAGTGAAATATGGATACTTAGCACATTTCCTAGTTCTACTAGGATTGGCTAAGTGGCTAACTCGAATTCCACATGAAGAAATTAGGCCTTTCTCGTGGGAAGCATATTGGAGGGGTAGATATAACATATATTGAAGGCCCAATGGTTTATTGGATGTCAGGTTCATCATCAAAGGCTCTAGCACTCAAGTTGGCCACTCTACACAAGTTGGCAGCCAATACTAAAGGGCTGGCGCAACTATTTTAGGCTTTTAAGCCAAGGCGCAACAAATTTCGGGAATTGGCCAAAATTCTCACATACTTCTCATGCTAGGAATCACTAAAGGGCTGGACACTAAGACACACGCAATGAATTTAGGAAAAGGGAAAGAAGGCAGGCCACACAAGCTTGGGCGCAACTATTTTCGGCCAAAAGCCAAAACATAAGAGAACTCGGATTTCTGCCCAAGCTAGGATACGCAACTATTTTAGGCTTTTGTAATAATATAAATAGCTAAGTTTCCAGGAGTTTTAGGACACAATTCATCACACAATTCAGTATACAATTTAGTTCTTAGGCGGAGAAAGAAAACAAAGAAGAAGAGGAGAAAACAGGCGTTTTGGAAGCTGCTAGCTACTTCCGCAGCTGTGCCTAGTAGCTTCGATCATCTCCCGGGTTTGAGTATTTATTTCTTAATTATTTTCCATGGGTTTTAAGAAACCCATGATGAGCTAAACCTTTTATATTGGTTAGGGATGTAATCTGATGTTTGAAGACATGTTTATTAATTGAATGGCGCATATCTCATGATTTCATGTTATTTTTAATATCGTTCATGTTCTACTGAATATAGTGTTATATATGATTGATTGTTGATTTATTTGAGTTGCAAATCAGGTAAATAAGTATTGATATCTACAACTAAACTGGAGTTCTGAGAGTCGATTCTGTCGAGGGACTCCGGTTACAAGTAGTATAGCATATTTGTTAACAATACTTAAAATTGCCATGCGAATGTGTGTAGAAGCTTGACCTAAATTAAATCCGAGTGGAGAATTGCGCCGAGTTATATAGATTAACCTCAACTCACAAAGACCATAGCTATCATTGGATTCACTCGAGTGGAGGTATTCACTCAGGTTGTCTGGTGCTAAGAATTCAAGGGGTGGAGGTACTCATTCTTTGATGATATTAGGAGTTTTGCCGAAGTAGACGAGATAACTGGCTACTTTAGGGTTCTTGGTATTACTAATGCATGAATGTTGAGTATGCTTTGATTGATAACATGTTGGATAACGGACGATGAAATCTCTAAACAATGCTTCTCTCCCTGATACACATTTTTATTATTTTGCTTTAGTTTGCTTTAGTTTAATTTAGCTTAAATCACAACATAAACCCCCCCCCCCCCTCCCTGTTTACTTACGTGACTGAAAATAAATCATAATCACTGCCTCTCTGTGGGAACGAACTTGTTCTTATTTGCTATACTCAAATCTATTTTGGAAGAGTAAGAACTCGAATATTTTGGTTGATTACGACACGACCACCTCCTCCCTTTCGTGCCCCATCAAGGTTCATACTTTAATTGTTTTTGGATCCTCCTCCGTTCTGATATTAATTTCTTTAGATGGTTCTACTGTGGAGAATGTATCCTTTGGAGTTGATGGGAGTGGATTTCTGTAATTGCTATTTGATCTGCTCAGCATCTTTTGGCTCTAAGGATTTCTTTTCCATGATAACAAAGTTAGATTTGTATGTCGGATTGATATCATAGGTTAGAGAAGCTGTGTTGACCATATATTCTTGGAATTTTTGCTCCTCCGCTTCGACCTTGCGTTCTTTCTTTCGTTTTCGCTCAGCTTTGTCCTTTTCCTCACCTAGCCTTATCATCGTAGCATTGCAGCGTCTAGCTTCGTGCTGATCTCCTTTGATCTCCATCTCCTCATCGGGTCCTGGAAAGCGCATGCATTGGTGATAGGTTGATGTTGTCCCTTGCAATTTGTGAAACCATAATCTTCCTATGATTACATTATATGGGGAAGGTGCATCTACAACCGAGAATCTCGTGTTGATCTTTAACGGACCTGCATTGAATTGGAGAACAATCTCACCATTTGGGATAGATGTAGAACCGTTGAATCTGTATAATGTATATGGTGATGGAAATATTTGCTTGTATAACAATCCCATTCTTTTAAATGGCTCATAAAAGAGAATATTAAGGGAACTTACACTATCAGTAAATATTTTTGTTACGTTCCACCCATGAATGGGCAATGTCAATACCAACGGATCGTTGTGGACCTCAATTTCTTGGCCCATTTCCATTGCGGAGAAAGTGAGTGGTGTATTCATCCATGGTTCCAAGTCAGTGAGCAACTCACCTTCTGCTATTTTAAATATTTTATATTGCTTTATTCTCTTGCGCGTGCGCTCTAAAATGGCTACAGTCATGGTTTCCGCTACTGGAGATTCTGAGCAAGTCATCATATGAATGTATTTCGCATTCTCGGAGAGTTGGATGTGATTAAAATTTCCTGCTGGTGCAGGAATTTTTGTTAGTTCCACGAACTCTTGCAAATATCCTGCATTAATGAGGTCTTGAATTGTGTTCCTGAGGTGTTTGCAATCCTTCGTGGAATACCCCCGGTATGCATGATATTCACAATAATCCTTGTGATCTTTAGTCGCTTCTGGATGCTTTCCTTTAGTGTTGGGGTACGTAAAGTTTGACAATCGTCCTGCTGCTCTCAAGATCTGAGTTGCGTTTTTAGCTTTGTGAATACTCGGTCTCTGAAAGATTCCCTTTTTGTGTTACGATCATTTCCCTTTCCACTCCTAAGTTTCATGAGATTATCTTGGTAGCCGGACCCTCGAAAAGGTTATGCTGCTCTTTTAACACTTGGCTCTTCTACTGGTTCAATAGACAACGTCCTTTGCGGCTGCGGTAGTCCTTTTTGGAAGGAGCGCGGGTCATCCTTCTGGACCTCCTGAAGGGAGATGTACATATCTTGGATTGTGCGTAAATCTCCCAGCATAGCTAGTTAATTTGCATGCAACTCTATGAAGTTGGGTGAAGTTCTCACAAGCCCATACTTTAGCAGTTAATTGCCACCTCGGGACTACACTTTCTGATAGCGTGTCTGATTCTCTGCCACCTATCTGTCTATTACCTTAAGGTCTCTCTTGGACTTATTGCTAAAGAAAACATTATGTTCAGTCCTACTCTCGCAGCTCGATTATACATATATGTCTCCATGAATAACATGAGTGCGCTATCCTTCAAACTTGAAGGAAATAATCTGTAAATGACTGTATTTTCATGTTCCCAATGCGCGAGTACTCTAGTATAGTACTGTAAATGTGTTGCGGCTTCAGTTGTCCCATAAAAGCAGTTGAATGTTGGGAGAGGGCATTTAGCTGGGATAGGTGTGCTAATTAGATGATATGAGACTGGAGTAGTGCGTGCTTCATGGAAGAATTCCTCCATCCTTCCTCCATTCTTCTTTGCTTTTAAGGCTGCAATCTCTTCTCCCATTTTGAGCATTTGCTCAAAAATATCATTGAGCTGTTGAGAAGATCTTTGGGTTCGAGCTCCTGTACTTGACGTAGTCATATCCTTGGAAGAGTGATAGGTGCATAAATCATATATTTAAAGTAGTTTTTCCTGACCCTTATGTGCTATATTTGAGTTAATTATTAGGTATTTTGATTACTTTCGAAGTTTAGTCGTCTTTTCAGGTTACAGTTCAGAAACCCGCAGAATGGAGTTGTATTAGAAGAATTATCGCGGAGCCAGTAAAACTCTTCTGAATTTAGGCCTTTCACCCTCCACAGTGTAGGAAATTGAATTACAAAGCCAACGGAGAAAGAACGAGGTCATTCTGATCTCGTGTGAGGAAGTTATGGGCAAAGCCACATGGTGGCAAACTAGCTTGTGCTGTTAGCGCCCAGGCGCTAAGTGGCTGAACCGTATGTGCTAATGTGCTAAGTGACGAGTTGGAGGTGCTAGAGTGGTTTGATGGGCTAGTGGCTAGCCTTGGTGGAGTAGTAGCTAGCTTGGGGAAGTCATATGGGATTAGGAAAGAGTTTGGAGTTGCTATATCTTGTTGGGATGGAATAAGGAAACTTAGCACATTTCCTAGTTCTACTAGGATTGTAAAAGTGGCTAACTCTAGTTTATAAAGAGAATAATTGGTCTTCTCATGGAAGTCTTTTGGCAAATTGGGACAGCAAATATTGGAGATTAAATTCACGTAACAAGGGCTTGGGACAGGCTCACGTAAAAGGATGGCTGGCCACAAGTTAGCTCACGCAACAATTTTCGGAAAAGAGAGTTTGAGACAAACTAGGATTCCAAAGGCTGGGTGCACTGAATTTCGTGATTAAAAGCACATATATACCACAAAGTATCCAGGATATAGAGATATACAATACACGGACAGCAAAGAAGGGAAGAACACAGCAAGAAGAAAGAAGAGAAGAGGCGTAACTTGGTGCTGCTGGCTATTTCGGCAGCTGCACTTCGGAGCAACAATTCTTCGCTATCTTTCCGGGTTTGATTATACTTTTCTTTATTGATTTCCATGGGTTTTGAGAAACCCATGATGAGCTAAACCCTCTATATTGGTTAGGGATGTAATCTGAAGTTTAAAGACATGTTTATTAATTGAATGACGCATATCTCATGATTTCATGTTATTTTTTAATATCGTTCATGTTCTACTGATTATAACGCCATGTATGATTGATTGTTTGTTTGTTTAAGTTGCAAATTGAATGAGCATGCATTGATATCTACAACTAAACTAGAGTTTTCGATCCAGAATTATCGAAGGACTCTAGTTACAAGTAGTATAGCATATTTGTTAACAATACTTAAAATTGCCATGCAAGTATGTGTAGAAGCTTGACCTAGATTAAATCCGAGTTGCGCGATGCATCGGATTATTTAGAAATAACCTCAACTCACAAAGACCATTGCTTTCATTGGGTTAAACTTGGTGTTTACATCGAGTTATCCGGTGTTAAGAATTCAGAGAGCGGCGTGATACCCTCTCTGATGATATTAGGAGTTTTGCCGGAGTAGCCCTGCGATAGGATGCTTTAGGGTTATTGGTGTTACTAATGCATGAATGTTGAGTATGCTTTGATTGATAACATGTTGGAAAACGGACGATGAATTCTCTAACCAATGCTTTCTTTCCCTGATACACGTTTTTATTAATTTTTCTTTAGTTTGCTTAGTTTAATTTAGTTTAAATCACAACACAACCCCCCTGTTTACTCACGTAACTGAAAATAAATCACAATCACTGCCTCTCTGTGGGAACGAACTTGTTCTTATTTGCTATACTTAAATCTATATTGGAAGAGTAAGAACTCGATTATTTTGGTTGATTACGACACGACCAAAGAGTTGTATGATGAGTCAGCTATAGATATAGTCGCAACCTTACGGGATTTACCCGTTGGTGCTGGTTTGACTGATGGACTACCATTCTCCTGTCCGGGATCTAATGTTCCAAATTTGTTGAGGTAAGTTTTAAACTCAACAAACCAAGGATGAATAGATGCAACGACTACTAGGGAGTAACGCTTAATCCTTCCTTTTTAGATCGAGAGCTAAGGAATTTAACATAAATCAAAAGCGATAAATAAGATTTAAAATGCTAAAAACAACAAAACACAAGGACACAAATCCCTATTTCTAACGCCAATCTGTAACTACTATTTTTCCTACAGTTTACGTAGAGAATGATTATACTAACTTTTCCATTTGTGTTGTGCCATAGAGATATATGTGTAAAGTTATTAAATATGCCCAGGTGGATGCGTTACTCAGATAATGTCAATGAGCAAGCATTCCACGATGATTCAAATAGCAAGTAAAATAATAAATTATATCAACACTTAACACAAGAGATTCTACGTGGTTCAGCTATGCCTACATCCACATGGTAATGAATTTAATAGTTTATTAAGTATTTCATTTGATTTACAAATGAGTGAATAGGAAAGTTATGATTACAAAGAGATGACTTGACAAGATTTAAGACTTTCTTCTCTCTCTAGGCTCTAACAAATGTTCGACCCCTTCTCTTGAGATCAAGTTTAGTATTTATAGACTCTTAGCCTATTATCTTCACTTGCGTAGCTGAATGATATGTCCCTTTCTTGAGCCCGTTACGATCCCATTAAGGATCTTGATCCGCTGAAAAGTCTCCACCTGTCTCTTCGTCACTGACTCAGCATTTAATGCTAAGTGGAATCTATCCATACGCCTGACATTTCTGAAAGGATGCTACGTAGAGGTGACGTCAGGAGATAACCTTGAGGATCTTCTGATGTAATTTTATATAGTGGTAAAAAGAGGTTCGATTCTCGAACTTGTGAAGGTAATGATTTTAGAAAATAATGATTCTAATTAACTCTAGAAAATTTCAGGAGTAAGAAAAAGACTAAATAACATAAAGATGATTTTTGAATAATTTTAAAAATACCAGGAATCAGGAATCAGGTAATTCTAACGACCTATGTGATTAATCAGATAATTCTTTTTAAATTAATTGAAGCCCAAATAATTGCCAAAATTGGTTTTGTTATGCTAACAAACAGAGGTAAATCACAAGCATGGACTATCAAAATTAATTAACTAAGCATAATCCATAAAGCAAAAGCACAACTGTTGAAAGAAAACCGTTTTTACTATTTAAAACTATGCAATTCTAATAACAAAAGAATTATAAATAATTATTAGAAAATAATTAAATCACATAAAATTGAGAAAAATACCTTATCCATCATCCCAGTAAATAAACTTAGCCCATGGTGAAGAAAACTTGCTCAAAAGATCTTTTCATTGCTCAAAAAGTTGATTACAAGGTGAAATAATAGTGCAACAGCTGAACAGATACGTTTATAAATGTTGCAAGAGAGGGTTCAGCTGTAACAGAAAGTATTCTAAGCAACAAAGATTTGAAAGAATAGGCAACAGGAGAAGAATGTAACACTGGATATGCAACGTATATAGATGTTACAAGATCGTCTTCTTCGGTTATGGTGGATGAAGAACACGCCGGCCGGAGCAGCAGCAGGTCACCGGCGGCGACCGGAAGTGGCCGGAATTTCTCTGATTTCTTCTCTAGGTTTTCGTGTTGATTTTTCTTGGATTCTCTTCATATATATAGGCTCTACAAACCCTAGGGAGAGTTCTAAACCTAATAGAACTCTTTAAAACACTCTAGAATCTTTCCAAATCCGAATCAAAGAGTGATTCCTTTTTCCGTCCAAATTCACTCCGGGAACCTCTTTTTCCGGCGTAAATCACTCCAACTCGATGTGTTTAATCTTGTATAGACCTCTAGTATATTGTGTATCAATTTGGGAGCAAAATATGCTAAAAATTACGTGAACCAAAATATCCAGTTGTATGCTGTTTCCGTCCCGATCCCGTGACTGGCAGTTGACTCGGTCAACTCGGGTTAACCGATTTGACTCGGGTTTGACCCGATTTGACCGAGTTGACTCGAGGGTACCCCTTATCCACTTCTAGGGTGCCAAATAACACTTGTCCTCGGGTGCCTTTATCACTTTTTGAGCCAATTTTTCCACAAATCTTTATTCTTCAAATGTACCTACAAAAGCATAAAAACACGTAATAGACGCAAAATCGAATACTAACTCACTAGAAATTAAGGTGCAAATTAGACAATAAAATGTGTCTATCATCTTCCACGTCTCTTCCTCAAGATGAGATAAAGTGGATCATGCAATGATTTTTTGTTTCTCTTTGATCTCATACTTGTCATATTCAACATGATCTTAGGATAAATCTGGGTTCCAAATGACACCACATGTCTATCAGAATATTTGTATTCACAACTCACTATATCAACACTTATATTACGTGCTCTTAGATTCTCCTTTCAGTTTAGGACCATGAAAAAATTCATCTCATGCAATATTATGTACTCCCTTCGTTCCATTTTAGATGAGAATTCTGTGTTTTTCACTCAGATTAAGGAAATTGAGAGAAAATATAAAAATATCTCATCTACCCTTAATGATAATTCACAAAAAAAAAAATCTCATAGTTTTTAGTTGTACGATGAAAGATGTTTTAGAAATATACTAGGTTTGGACCTGTGTCGTAATGGCACAGACTATATCTCATAGCCGGTTTCTTTGAAATAATAAAATTATTTTATATAATATTCAGAGATATGGTAAATAAGTCAATTTTATTACCCGTAAAACATGAAATCAATGCTACCTATTAAAAAAACAACTTAGTTATTGTTATAATAAACCATTTTATCTAAACAAAAACCCAGTAAAGTTGAATGAATAATTAGCACACAAGTACCATGGATACGTATAAAAAAGTCTGATCACATGTAACCACTTGAAAATGACATCCTTTAATTGCTGCCCTCATTAAGGCATAATGTAGGAAAATATAGTCAATGATGACTTGTATAAAATTGTTCCATGTTTTATTTTATTTTTTGAAAGTTTAGATTTTGTTACAATAGTAGACAACAAATTTAACCAACAAAGTGTAATAAACCAAGGTCACCGAAATATTTTAAAGTAGAAATTCAGAATACACCATGTTTGCGGTAATAGAAAAGGAAAGGAGAAAACATATACAGCTTTGATAACACTGAACGACGATGGATACCCAATCTATCGAAGGCGTTATGATGGAAGGATAGTCAAGACAGGAGGCTTTCATACACATATGCAGAAGTGGTCCCTCACAATCATTACCTTGTTAGAATGTTTGACTGCCATATCAATATGAAGGTCTGTGCAAGTATCAGAGAATTTAGATACATACATAAATTTAGAATGAATTTAATGTATATTGTAAGCTTCAGTATTTACTTGTTGACGTCATATTTTATTAAAAAAGAATTTTGATACGTTATTTTTTTTAGTAATAATGGTTCTAAATATTTCACTCCATGTATTTAGTTCAAGAAAAGCATGAATTCTCTAATTTGATTTTACATAAATCTTAATTTGTAATGGAAAATGTAAATTCGTTGTTCACTCTCTGATTATAACAGTATATTTTGTAATCTTTCAAAAAGAAAAAAAAAGTTTAAGATTAGTTGGTGGAATGAACTAGCCCAATCCTACTTTTCTAGTATCTCCGGTTTGGTGTACAAAATTAGTCTCATTGGTTTTTTTCCATGTCTCTCCACTCATTTACAAATTGACTCCACCATTAACACATTCTAAGTAGAGTCCGGTTACACGTAGTACTTTCGGCATTTTATTACCCATGAAACTTTCTTAGAAATGGTATTTTTTGTTCCATATTAAAAATTAAAAATATAATTATCATCGATCTAAACAATATATTGGTCCCGTTTGGTATAAGTTACCATGGTCTCCAAATGTAACATGTAAGACCTGTGATGATAATAAGGATCGCCATGTCACCGATTTTAGTGACAATTCGTTCAGTGTGTGCCATGTAGTTATTCATGGTAATCATTAACTATGTTTGAGCATACTAATATGATAACGGGCTTATTTGATTGGATATCCCTATTTGGTGGCATTTGGCTGTTACAAATACACTATCTTAATTTAATTCTGTATAATTCTTATTAAATGTAAAAACTATTAGCCCATAACTCATATTATTATCTTCATTTAATTCTGTTTGATTCTTATTAAATATAAAAACTATTAGCCCATAACTCATATTATGATGGCCCGTTAAAGATATATAATGATTGTCGATTTTGAAATCATTCACGGATAATGTGAATCTCAGTTTTACAACTCAATTACCCAATGATATACTGATAATAAATGATGGAAATGTAGACGTACGGTTAGTTGTGAGGCACACACCCTTTCTTTTCTACTCGCCATCAGTAGCCTCGTACAAAAAGTAAGCTATCGTTTATAATGGGCTCGCATTTTCTCTTTGTTCTAGTTGAAATCCATTTTTTGCGTGAGGTTAATCAACTCCACTAAAGGATGAGTAATACCTCGTACGTGGACCTGCAAATAAGGTAAGCGAAGGTAAGTGAGTATTTCATTGTCCGAACACACTTGCTAGAAGTTGCTATTATCCCTACCTGTATTATGGAATCTCTCAGGATGATGTTGAAATCCTATATGTTCACGTTTTGAATATATCATATAAGCTTACATTATCCGTCTTTAGGTTGTCCAGCCTTTGGTCAATGTTTGTTGTGGTGGAATGAAACATGGATATCATTGACCGTTGGGTCCATCTCACTCATTATTTCGTTGGCCTTGCTGTATCTATGGCCAAAGGTATTACTAAACGACAAATGTTTTGGTATGTTCTTGAGAACTGCAGAATCCAACTTTACGTAATCAGTTTCCATCAGCTGATTGGAAACTTGTGATAATATAAAATAAATTTAGCTTCCGGACCTGATTGGCAACTTGTGATTAACAAAATAAACTTAGCTTCCAGAAAAGTTTAAGATAAGCATCTGTATTAGTAATATATAGACTTTAATTAAGCAGAAGACCAAATGGATTATGAGATTACCTTTTGAAGTTGTATAAATAGCTCCAGCAGCATTAACTGAAGCATTCTCAACACCTTGAGCTACCTTATTTATCAGTTTCTTAACTCAATTTGCTGCGAGAAAGTGAGAATGTCAGAGAAATCTTACTGAAATAGCCAATAAAAAGAAATATATGATTTTCAACATCTGCGGGGATCATAATGTTTATGCACAACTAGTATGAAAGAATAATTGTTACATAAATATGGATACTACCATTTTTCGACATCTGGCTCGGTAGAATCAACTTCCGCTTGCCGATAACCGAGGTCTATAGAAAGTGAAATGCGTTTGGGTTAGCTTAAGGTGGCAAGATTACTATAAACAACAAATATGTACGAAGAATTGAAATTATTTCAACTGATTGTACGCACGTATCAATGAGAAGGAGTTCTAAAGCGTAATGCGATAGTCTAAAACAGGTTAATTACCTTTTGCACATTTTAACCATTGCAGGTATATCTATGTTTGTATACACCTTTGTAGCATTAGTAGACAAAAGAGTTACTTTGCCTGAATAAGTGGTCTGAACAGTAAAATCATCATATTCTATACAAAATGTATCTAATCTTGAAATAAAAGGAATATGCATGATAGACACATTTTAATGTCTAATTTGCACCTTGATTTCTAGTGAGTTAATACTCGATTTTACGCTTTCACGTGTTTTTAGGCTTTTGTAGGTACATTAGAAGAATAAAGATTTGTGGGAAAATTGGCTCAAAAAGTGATAAAGGCACCCGTGACAAGTGTTATTGGCACCCCAAGAATGGATAAGGGGCACCCTAGAATCGGCCCGAGTCAACTCAGTCAACATAGCGGGTGTGTTCTTCATCTGCCATCACCGAAGAAGAAGACTAAGTTACATTTATTTCTGTAGCTAATTCAAACAGCTCCTGTTACCGTTTTTTCTCTCTCTTTTCTTGCTTGAACCTTGCTGCAACAGTTGAACCCTGTTCTTGTGACGTTTTTACCCGTTGCTGTTAGACTGTTGCACCATTATTCAACCTTGTAATCGACTTTTTGAGCAATGAAAGATCTTTTGAGCAAGTTTTCTTCACCATGAGCTAAGTTTATTTATTGGGATGATGGAGGAGGTTTTTCTCTCAATTTTATGTGGTAAGTCTATTTTTAATTAATTATTTATAATTCTTTACTTGTTAAAATTGCATAGTTTCGAAATAGAAAAACGGTTTTCTTTCAGCAGTTGTGCTTTTATTTGATGGGTCATGCTGGGTTGACGACCATTGATGTTCCATGCTTGTGATTTACCTCTGCTTGTTTGCATAAAAACCTATTTTGGCAATATTTGAGCATTAATTTATTTAAAAAGAATTACCCGATTAATCACATAGTTGTTAGGAATAACTGAATCCTGATTCCTAGTTTTCTCCAATATTTTCTAAAAATCATCTCTAGTTTATTTTCCTGATTTTTATTAGTTTAGATTAAATCCATTATTTTCTAAAATCATTACCTTCACAAGTTCGAGAATCGAACACTTTGTTTACCATTTTTAAAACTACATCAATTTTTGGCGCCGCCGACGCGGACTTGTTTTTAGGTTTAGGGTTTTAGATTAATTTTTAGGTCTTTATTTTTAGTTTTATTATTTTACTTTGTTCTATTTTACGTTTCTTTTGGTATTTCTCTTTTTGTTACAGGTTGGATTTTGGATCGAAAAGGGAGTAAGCCAAAGTTTTTGAATTAAAGCTAAAGACTTGGAGTTAAAGGGAAAAGCTTAAAGAACGAAAAAGAAGATCGAAGATTTTATTTTTCTTAATTAGATATTTAGTTTATTTTAATTAGTTTTAATTCGTTTAGAAAATTGTATTAGGGTTTTATTATTTCTGTAATTTTCTTTTATTTTCGGACACTTTTTGGACTTTGTTTTGGACATTTTTGGATATTTTATTATTTTTAAAACCCTACGGAAGGGTAGTTTTAAATATCAAACTGTGTGCAGGGAAGGACGACAATTACGATATTGTCTCGGCCCCTCGGGTTCGCACACTATTGAAAAGGATATTAGTGGCCCGAGTCGACTTCAACGGTTCATCGCCCATCTGGTACGGGAGGTAAACTTCGACCAACCCACGAATCTCCTGTCAGTGGGTTTTCTGGACGCCTTTGTATGCATATATGCTGAGGACTGAATACGGACTTTAATTTTTGCATAGTAAAGGGCAAGGTCTGGCCATATAAGATAAGGTTTCGGATTTCATCACCGTCTCCTTTTTACCCGCCTTAAGAAAACGAAACCTACGCGAACCTAAAACCTTAAAATTTTGACTAGAAAGAGACCTATAGGGTATCGAGCTTATTGGAAAATCGTTCAAAAGGACTGTACTGGTTACTTTATTAGCCTAACTCGAAGTTCAGGAAGATTATTTTAAGTTGATTAGAGCCGCCTTGTAACCCAGGGAAAAGTGCCAAAGAGACAGGGTTATCAAAGCTCCTTAGAGCTTATCCTGTTTCTCTTCGACTTAATCTAATTCGGATCGTTCTAAGAGGTTTGCTAAAATTGTAACCAGTTGCCTTTTGAAAGAATAGAAGCTGGTCTAGAAACAATCTAAGTAAGCCATCGTGCTTGTTGTTTGCTATATTTAGGTTTGATTTGGTTGAGTCAGGGCACGATTGTGTTTGATTAATTGCTTGTTAGGATTTAATTTTTGCATGCCAAGAACGCCCTTAAGGCGAACTTGGGATAGAGACCCTCAAGCTGGTTAATTAGTGGAAGACTGGTAGTTCACCTTAACCTTGAGAAGCCAACTGAGAGTGAACTAGTCACTCCCGAGACCGTGTCAGCAATGACATCTCTGAAGGATTTGTTGAATCCGACCCGGACCTAACGTCCATCTTGCATCAAGTTAGCCGCTACTGAAGCGAGCTACGAACTGAAACCCGGAATCATCCAGATGCTTCCATTATTCTTAGGAAAAGAAAACGAAAATCCCTATTTTCATGTTAGGGAATTCGAGGAAATATGTAGCACAATCAGGATTAGAGACTTGAATGACGAGTCTATTAAAATCAGACTATTTCCCTTTTCACTAAGAGACAAAGCCAAGTCGTGGCTATACCTCTTGGCTCCTCAGTCAATTGAAACATATGCCCAACTTACTTCAGCTTTTATTCAGAAGTTCTTCCCTAGGAACAAAATTTCGTCTGTTAGGCAGAAAATATGCACGTTGTCCCAGCTAGAGGGAGAGTCTCTGTATGTGTATATAGAAAGGTTCAATGAATTATTGTCCCAATTAAGACTAGTTCAGATCCTCTATGAGGGTTTGGACTACGCATCTATAACCTTGGTCGAGTCTTTGTCAACCGGAGGGTTCGACAGTAAGACTCCTGCTGAGGCGATGAAACTTCTATGTGACATCGCCGAAAAGACCCAGCAGTGGGAGAGCATTAAGGAGCCAAAAAGAACAATTCTTCTAGGAAGAGGAAATGTTAATAGGGTAGAAGGATCTTTTGATCCAAAGGCCCAAATAGAAGCCTTATCTAGAAGGCTAGAACTGGTCGAAATGAATCAAGCTAGTAGTTCAGAGCCCAACCAATTCGAAGAGCAGGCTTTTTCTCTTTATGATAACACTAGATTTGATAACCATAGAAAGTTCGACCCGTATTCGGAATCTTATAACCCTGGCTGGAGAAACCACCCGAACCTTTCCTGTTCGAAAGGCCAGGCTCAAGGTCAGTTTAGTAATGCTAAAGGTCCTCCAGGCTTCAGTTATAAGAATTCTGCTGGTCCAACTCAGCCCAGCAATGACGGTAAGTATGAGCAGAGATTCCAGAGCATAGAAAGAGCTATTTCTAGTTTACAAACCTCAGTTAGTGACATTGCTGCGGCTCTGAGAGAGCGAGAACCTGGTAGGTTCCCTAGTCAACCCGAACCCAATCCTAGAGGAGTCAATGAAATGTCGACTGGGGAGAAATCATTAAGTCACGTGAATGCAATTACGACCCTCAGGAATGGTAAGGTAGTGGATAACAAGGTAACTAGGCCCGTTAGTGAACAAATTGTAGTTCATCATAACCCAATAGTTGAAGAGACTGATAAAGTCTCTGACGAGCCTGAGGCAACCCCTCAGAGAACTGATTTCATGCCTAGAGCCCCATACCCAAGGTTGTTAGCACCTACTAGGAAGGAATCCAATTTTAATGAAATAATGGAAGTTTTTAAGAAAGACACGATCAACCTTCCATTATTAGATGCAATTAGGCAGATTCCTGCTTATTCCAAGTTTCTTAAGGACATGTGTACGCGAAAGCGAAAACTTAGTGTACATAATAAAGCTTTTCTAGCTAATCATGTAAGTTCAATTATACAGAGTAGTACGGCCCTTAAGTACAAAGACCCAGGTTCCCCAACCATAGCTTGCACAATAGGAAACTACCGGGTAGAAAGAGCCTTACTCGATTTAGGAGCCAGTGTGAACTTACTGTCGTACCATGGGTACCTCCAGCTAGGACTAGGCGATTTGAAACCGACTCAGATGACTTTGCAGTTAGCTGATAGGTCTGTGAAAATTCCTCGTGGTGTCATAGAGGATGTTTTGATTGAAGTGGATAAATTTATTTATCCAGTGGACTTTGTTGTGCTTGATACCAGACCTGTGCCTGATCCAGAGAATCATATACCGGTTATACTAGGTCGCCCGTTCTTAGCAACATCTAATGCGATCATTAACTGTCGTAACGGTGTTATGAACTTGTCTTTCGGTAACATGACTATTGAGCTGAATATCTTCAACATTAGTAATCAACCACCTGAGCTAGATGACCCCACCTTAGAAACCGTCAACATGATAGAGACCCCAGTTCAGGAGTCATTACCAAACACTTTGATAGAAGACCCGTTAGAAAAATGTCTAGCCCACTTTGGATTAGAGTTTGATGAGTTAGGCCCATCAGAGACCTTACCTGTGGTTGTAGCTTCAGATTTGGATAGTGACCAAGAGAATAGGCTAGTAACCGTGCTTCAGGACAATAAGAAAGCTTTAGGATGGACCATAACAGATATTAAGGGAATTAGCCCAACAGTTTGTATGCACCAGATCCATTCAGAGGAGGAATCCAAACCGTCTAGGGAGATGCAGCGTAGGCTCGACCCATTAGAAGATCCATTAGAGAAATGCCTAGCCAACTATAGAATTGATGGCGATAATGATAGTGTTATTAATGAAGTAAGCACTTTGTTAGGTTCTGCACCACCAGATTGTAATTTAGAAGAAGCAATTGACTATTTTCGAGAATCTGACGATCCGGAAATGAGGGAAATTGTTATTAGTCTATCTAGAGACACTGAAAACTCTAAGTTTGGGGGTGACTATCATTCTCCATGTGCTATACCATTAACTCTTAGGAAGGTCCCTAGCTTGGGACCTGACATATGCACGTCTGCCATTGTACAAAATCATCTTCGAGCTAGATCCACTGATCCTCCTGTTCAGAAAGAAGTTCAGTTGCCAAAAACCAATCCTCTGGTCGATGTGGTTTAACTAAATAGAGATCAAAGTGTGTTCAGATTTTTTATCTTCGTAGCTTGTTGTTGTTTCCTTCTATTGTGGATAACACTATTTGATTCAGATGATCCACAGTTGTTCCAATTATTGTTATATGATTTAAGAAGGTAACTTATGCTCATGCGACACGGTAATATCTTTCCCTAATTCCTTTTCATGCAGTGTTTAGAAACATTGAGGACACTGATTATTTTAAGTTTGGGGGTATTGGGAGACTTTTTAGGATTAATAAGATTTGGAATTTAGAAGCATGTGAACAATTCAGGGTGACACTAACCACTCTAGGTAGATGGAAACTTAGCCATTTTGCTATAAGGATTGGTGTGCCCAGCTAGATGGTCTATTCATAAAAGAGACAGAGTTCAGGTGTTAGAAATAACATGATAGTTGTCACCACCACATCACGTTCTGTTTTATTATTTCAATTTCGTGTTTCTCTGAGAGTATTGGTGGGTCCTAGCATCGACATGTTAATTAGCGCTGGAATGACATTTAGTGTGTTGAGATCATGCCCCACATGAATAATACGTTAGTGTTTTAGAGTTATGTGTGTAGGTCCCCCTGTCTCCGTCGCCTAAGCAAGCGTGGAATACAGGATCCATGGGAACACACATGTATTAGGTAGCAAAAAAAAAAAAAAAAAAAAAAAA
>JAJJMC010009964.1:334602-349887 GCA_023531435.1 Papaver californicum | reverse complement strand
AAAAAAAAAAAAAAAAAAAAAAAAAAAAAAATAGTTAGAAAAAAAAATTGAGAAAAAAATAGTATTTGGTATTTTAAAGTTCTCCCTGTCTCCGTCGCCTAAGCAAGCGTGGAATGCAGGATCCATGGGAACTTGTAAATATTTTAGTTAGTAGTAACCGTTGAAAATAAATGGGGAGTATCTCGACACACTAGGTTTCATCTCGTTACTGACCTTCAGACAGATATGGGACACATCGTTCGCCTTGGTCAACATCATTTGCGACTTTCTACAGTCTACATTCATCTTCTAAGTCTTTTCATGTGATGGGTGGTTAGATAACTGTCTGAGTAGAACTATGTTGTCTTAGATATGAATTTTAGTATGCTTGAGTTAACACTCGTGTACAGTAATCGGATTCATGAAGGGTAATGGTTCCTGTAGCCGAATAACTGAGTAGCCAACTAACTAGCTTGTTTACTGTCTATCCTTAATCGTTCACGTGTTGCTAAGATCTGAATTCAAGTTTTGTGGGTATACCTCTTGTAAACCCTCACGAGGCAAAACTCGTCCACTAGGGACACCTAGGGGTTTAACGGCTTACTGCATATGCTAAATGTAGTCGCGATTCCTGCGAAAGTGAGTTAGGATTTTTACTTTATTTTTAGAATAGTTTGCTCGAGGACTAGCAAAATAGTAAGTTTGGAGGAATTTGATAGACACATTTTAGTGTCTAATTTGCACCTTGATTTCTAGTGAGTTAGTACTCGATTTTACGCTTATCACGTGTTTTTATGCTTTTGTAGGTACATTAGAAGAATAAAGATTTGTGGGAAAATTGCTCAAAAAGTGATAAAGGCACCCGAGACAAGTGTTATTGACACCCCAAAAATGGATAAGGGGCACCCTAGAATCGGCCCGAGTCAACTCAGTCAACACAGCGGGTCAACTCGGTCAACCCAGTGAGTCAACCCGGCCGGCGTGTTCTTCATCTGCCATCACCGAAGAAGAAGACTAAGTTACATTTATTTCTGTAGCTAATTCAAACAGCTCCTGTTACCGTTTTTTCTCTCTCTTTTCTTGCTTGAACCTTGCTGCAACATTTGAACCATGTTCTTGTGACGTTTTTACCCGTTGCTGTTTGACTGTTGCACCATTATTCAACCTTGTAATCGACTTTTTGAGCAATGAAAAGATCTTTTGAGCAAGTTTTCTTCACCATGAGCTAAGTTTATTTACTGGGATGATGGAGGAGGTTTTTCTCTCAATTTTATGTGGTAAGTCTATTTTTAATTAATTATTTATAATTCTTTACTTGTTAAAATTGCATAGTTTCGAAATAGAAAAACGGTTTTCTTTCAGCAGTTGTGCTTTTATTTGATGGATCATGCTGGGTTGACGACCATTGATGTTCCATGCTTGTGATTTACCTCTGCTTGTTTGCATAAAAACCTATTTTGGCAATATTTGAGCATTAATTTATTTAAAAAGAATTACCCGATTAATCAAATAGTTGTTAGGAATAACTGAATCATGATTCCTGGTTTTCTCCAATATTTTCTAAAAATCATCTCTAGTTTATTTTCCTGATTTTTATTAGTTTAGATTAAATCCATTATTTTCTAAAATCATTACCTTCACAAGTTCGAGAATCGAACACTTTATTTGCCACTTTTAAAACTACATCAATGCATAGATAAGTGAACACACCTCGGTAACTCTTTAGTAAGGCAGAACAAACGGAAACTAACACGGGAAAATGATTGAGTTGCAACCAACTTGTTCTTGGTCAGCAGCGGAACCGAAGAGAGCAATTTTCAATGTGGAGCCCCTCGACGCAAGAAAATAGAGCCTGATTATGCATATGTATAAACCAAACAAAAATGAAAGCACTGAAATTCAGATCAATAACAAAATAAGATCCGTGCATATTTAACATTGTCAATGAGATGAAGAAGTGGGATGAGATCTTTTTCTTATTTTAGAGAAGCACCGTAATTGGATGTTTTCCATGTTTCTTAATGTAAAGAACAATATACCTACACAAAATCAAATTCCAATAGAATTTAACAATTTGAACAAAAATTAAACCGTACAAGTGAAACAAAAAAAACCAAGGTGACTATCCTTATCACACAAAAACTCCTCTCATATGTTGAGATCCATTAAAACACCATATTCTTTAAAAGTGATATAAAAACCCCATTTATTTTAAAATTTTATTAATAAGTCCATTTTATTTTAAAAAAATACCCAGACTACCCTGTTATACATCTTCTTATTTCCCTATGAGATCTATTGTTTCTCTATCTCTGAATCTTCTTCTTTCCTCTTCCTACTACGACCACGAAACTCAACTCCTAATCTTCCACCAACACCGTCTCTCACCACAACCACCACCACCACCAGCAATTGAAACTTTCAGAGAACCTGTTCTTGAAGCTTGTTGCGAATTGATGGGAAGAGTCGATGCAAATCATCGTTTTATGACTAAAACATCATCGAAATTGAACCGAAAGATTAGTTTAATTTCTTTATATCATTTTAACTCAAACAAAACTTCAATCGATCGATTTCGAGTCTAGTTTTATTTCTTTATATCATTTTAACTCAAACAAAACTTCAATCGATCGATTTCGAGTCGACATTAAAATTCAACAAAACCGAGTTTCAAGAGTTTCGAAAACCCAAATCGTCGATTTGATCTAGATTTTTTTCCTAATTCATGATCGGAGTATAGATTTGTAATCATCTATACTCAATCTCTCTTTTGAGGTCAAAAAATTTTAAAAAATTTACCAAAAGTTTTTCTAGGGATTTTGATTGATTTTTATTCAATATCTTAAACTTTTATCTTAATCAAACATATGATTTCAAATTGAATTCAGCTTACCTAAATCTATGTACCCATCTAAAAAAATTTCGGAAATCATTTAGTTTTGATTTTCGATGAAGGAATGTTATTAATTATTAGGTTGCTTAGTTCTCATTTTTGTTTTTGCAATTTTGGTTTTCTAGTTTCGTTGTTGACTAGTTGTCGATAAATTAAGTGGTGTTGAAAATGTATAAGTTTCCATCCTATTAAAATGACTAGTCTCCACAAATTTTCTTCTTTTATTATCTCAATCAACAATACTCTTGTTGAAGCAATAATCTCTGATAGACATGGTTTTTTCCATGTTTTTCTGTGTGATAGCTATATGCTAGAAGTAGTATAGTATATATAAAGGACCCTAGTCTGGTGTGGGCATATATGATACAGTAGAAGTAGTTGGATATGTACACTCACTAGCTACGATTATAGCTTCAAGCATGTTTTAAATTTGGAGGTTGTGGATGAGAAGTCTTAACCGAGATTCATGATTATAACACCATGCTTCAAGAATGCAATTTTCCGTAGAGTGTCACCACTATCATGCATACAAGCTTAAGACAATATTTCTGTAGTACTAGCGGTGCCTTATTCCTTTGGAATATGGTTGAAAATAATTGGCATAGATATATCTTGTAGTGGTTAGTTAGTATAATTGAATCAACTAATGGACTAGGAGGAATCAAATTAAGTTGTGTACTAGTGTCGCCAAAACCAAGTGATTGTGTAATGCATGTTCTTTGAATTTCTGTGGATTAAGGTTTTCATATTACATGTTCTGTTTTTGATTTTGATTTCTCCGTAATTTGATGTTCATAGGGTTATGTACAGGGTTGATGCATGGCCGTGAATACAGTGTCACCAAGTCGTCGCAATATATGTTTGAAGTTCATTCGACATTAACACAAACAGTCAATTTGTAAAGAAGAACATGTTCTTGCAACCGCTGGCGCATCAACAGTTTTCCTTATGCCCATGTTATCCGTTGTATCATGCTGAATGAAGAAGATACATATAAGTATGTCGAATTTTACTTTATAGTAAATTTCTACCGGGAATCCTATGCAAGAGCAATTAATCATTTTACCACACGATGATGTTAGTTGAGCCACAAATAACAAATTTTTCTTCATTCCTGGGACATGATAAACATCTTGAAGTGGCACCTGGTTAGTATTATATCTAGGCGTAACTAGAATCTTACCGATGTGAGCTATCGGTAACCTTGAGTTGTCGGTTGTCACCACCACACGACCTCCCTTGTACTCAGACAGGTTTTGCAGCTTCTGTTTATCACCCGTCATATGATTTGAGCAGCCCGAGTCTACGATCCAGTCATTCTTGTAGTCAATTTGTTCTGGTGTTGTTACTGTGAGAGCTAATTCTTCTTCCTCCATAGAGAACAACGCTTCAGCATCCCAACCATCTTCGTTATTCTCCTTAGAACTGGAAGTAGCAGTATTACTTTCAATAGGCTTTTTCTTGGTCCAACAATCTTTCGCCATGTGCCCCATCTTCCCGCAATTGTAGCACTCGCCATCGAACTTCCTACTATTACCGCGATTCTTGGAAGCTCCCCCTGGACGAGAGCCTCCCTTTCCTTGGTGACTTTTCACCTTGTCACCATCTTTTTTAAATCCACTACCAGTGTACCGCTTGAAAGTGCCTCTGCTTTTGCTGGTGTAGAGCGCTTCTTCTTCACCCTTCAACGAGACTCCTCCCATTTGCTTGGCCATAGCTTCTTGACCTGCAAGCAAATTTTCAAACTCAACAAGAGATAGTTGTGCCGGATATCCCTGTACAGCGGCAACGAACCCTCGATATTCGGGTCTCAAACCATGGATAATTATCTCTTTATCCTGGTTTCCCCTATAGGAGCTGTCGGATCTAACTCTGAAATTTCGCGGCATATCGAATTTACCTTATGAAAGTATTGAGCAATCGTCATGTCGCGTTGCGCCATCGATAGCAGCTCATTCTCGAGAATTTGCAATCTTGTATCATTCTTCTTTGAAAAAAGTGTAACGAAAGTGTCCCATGCTTCCTTCGCTGTTTTGGCATCCCGGATGTGCTCCAACATTTCTTCTTCAATTGTGGTCTTTAATGAAAACATCGCTTTGCCTGCTTTAATTTTCCACTTCCGCAAGATGCCATTGGCATCTTCTGACGCCGGTTGTGTAACTTCACCACCATTGACAACCTCCCAAAGATCTTGGCCTTGTAAGTAGGACTCCATACATGTTTCCCACGTGTTGTAGTTTTTGTTGTTGAGCTTCTTGATTCCTCCAACTACTTGAAGGTCACCCATCATGCCGGCAGGACTTCGACTATACCGAACAAGCTTGACTGACAAACTTGCAGAGTACTAAACTACTCTAAACACAAAGAAGCTCCACAAGGTTTGTAATAACCCCGACAATAATCTCAAGAAATCTTTTCTGATGTGGAAAATCAGTTAAAACTGCAGCCACAGAGCATACTCAGTATTTCAAGAGACCTTACAACCTGGCTCTGATACCAATTGTTGAGGAAAATTTAGAGTGCACAACTCTAAACTTACTAATATTGGACCCAACAAGTAAACAAATTACTTGTATTATACCCACAATAAAAAAGACACTACAACACTTTCCAAAGACCACTCACAATTTAAAGAGAAATAGACACTCAATAGGAAGCTCACTACTTACGCTCAAGACACTACACTCACACTAAGAATACAAGGAATTATTTTGAGGATACATAACCCAAATGCAAGGGAGGGTATTTATAGTCCTCACCATGCAATCTACACCATACAAATATTAAATTAAGAAATAATCCTAGCCATACATTATTACCAACTTCTACACACTTCTCCTAAAAAATCTACTTTCTACATCCTTCTATAATTTTCCTTTAAAATATCTTCCTTCCACATTTATTGAGAAACTTCCATTGTCTTGGCTTTGGATTAGGTTTTTATTTAACTTGGGCTAAAATAAAAGATAAATTAGACTTTGTAATGGACTAGGGTTGATTTTCAACACGCAGAGACTAACAGTTTCCTTCTTGCGTTTGACCTTGCTCATCTTCTTGACTCACGCAACCTGATTGTGGAAGGCGACTGTCAAACGGTGGTGCACATTCTACAAAAGAACATCAACTCCGTTCCTTGGAGAATTCATCATCTCATTGATGAAATTAGCACTAAGGTCAGAAGTATGAACTCTGTCGAGTTCCAGTTCGTTCCGAAGAGAGTCAACATTCTGGCTCATAATCTCACAGCTTATGCAAAGAACCACAATGTCCAAACCTGGTGGACATCTTCTCAAATCCCACCGTCCGTTCTCGAGCAACATATCTCTACTGTGAACTAGTTTGTTCCTTTGCTGTCTTTTTTGTTTTCCTCTTTCTTTTTGTTTCTGCTTCTCTCCTTCCATGCAGATGTCCATAAAATATAACCTATGACTTTCTTTAAACGAAAACAAACCTATTTTTTTTGACATATCTATTTATGGATCCCTACTTAATATTTTGAAATGAAGAGAGTATTAACATAGTTTCTAAGTAGTGAGGTTTTAATTTGTAGTAGCACGTACTCGAAAGTTTGGACCAAAAATCAAGTATGGACCAGTTCATGTGCTAATACGAATTGCAGATCATATTTCCCAAGAAACTAGATTAAAGAAAAGAAGGCTCTTGTCACAACATAAAGCTCTATAGAACATATATTGGGAAGAAGAACATAAGGTCCAATCGGAGAAGTAAATGGTGACGGTTGTATACGGATACAGACTATAGCGAAGCCCGCATTTTGTGGGACTAGCCCGTGCATCATCGTTTTGTATTGAACCGAAGTTGTTTCTTTCAAGTGCTGCAATTGTCAACTTCATCACTTCTCTTTGCACTTCTCTTTGCACTAACCTATTTTATTGCATTTGTTTTCATGATTGATCGTGAAGCAAAATTTTAGTGGTTGTTGACGACACTTGGATCAGTCTTGTTTGGTATTAACATCGATGGTGATAGACCAACAGGGGTATCAAAGTCTCACTATTTATTGGGGTTTACAATGGTAAAATCATTGGGTTATGACTTATGATATCAATATTATCTAAGTTTAAAACTCATCGACATCAAATTTTTTATTGATAAATAAAAAGGAAAAAAAAGAATGGACCTATCACTGTTCCTTTACTTTACATTCCAGTTTATATGTGGTAAACATTTGTTTTCTTTCGACTTTGCCTGAATAATATATGATTGGTAAAGAAAGATACCAATTGAGAGATCCAGTGATCAGAATTATTTTGTTTTATATGAATCGATATTCCCGCTATCATTGGTATCCTGCTTCATCAATTATGGAGTAATATGGTTCTTTGTTTTGTATTTCTTACACTCCGTAATAAAAGGAGCCGTATTGGTGATTGTTTCTATACTTGTCAAATGATTCACGTGATTATGAATCACCATAATTTTCATGCACAGGAAAGGACTATTAGTTAGGAAAGGGACTATTCTTTGGGAAAGGACTATTAGTTAGATACTACTCAAGATCGACGCTTAAGGCTAGAGTTAAAAGTCAGACCACTAAACCTTAGGGAAAATTACAATCCATCTCTCTCTCTAGTTAATCATTATCGCCATGGCTACTTCCGCCATGGATATTAAAACACTAGAGATTCTAGGAACAACCCAAAATGACGGCAATTCAAACACCCATATAGAAAAACCAGTCATAACAAAAAACTGGCTTATGATTACTATAAATTGTGTCTTTGCAATTTTAGGTGCAAAAGGTAGTCCTCTCTTAATGAGACTATACTATATTCATGGTGGTAGTCGTATATGGCTTAGTAGTTTTGTTGGGTCTGCTGGTTTTCCAATTATCATATTTCCTCTCATGTTTCTCTTCATTCGGTCGAAATCATCCGCAGATACAATTTCATCTTTTTGGTTGGAACAAAAGCTGTTTCTTTGGGGTGCCATACTTGGGTCTCTGTATGGTCTTGTTACTTTTATGTACGCTTTGGGTTTATCCTATATTCCTGTATCCACTTCATCCCTTCTCATCGCAACTCAATTATGTTTTACTGCATTTTTTTCATGGTTGATTGTGAAGCAAAAATTTACAGCTTGTATCATAAATGCAGTGGTTGTGATGACACTTGGATCAGTGTTGTTGGGTATTAATACCAATGACGATAGACCAATTGGGGTATCAAAATCTCAATATTTATTAGGGTTTCTTCTGACGTTGGCAGCTGCGGCTTTACTTGGGTTAATGATGCCTCTAATTGAACTTGCTTACACTAAAGCAACTAGAGACATTACTTACTCAATATTGTTGCAGTTCCAGTTCATTCTTTCCCTTTTCGCAGCCATCGTTTGCCTCATTGGGATGATAGTCAACAAGGATTTTCAGGTACATAAATAACTATATATTGCTGGAAATTAAGGATTTTCAGGTACACGATTGAGTTAATCTATTACCATTTACCAAGCAATGCCCCCATAATAATACACTTGCTCAATTTCACAGGCTATACCTAGAGAAGCAAATGATTTTGAACTTGGCAAAGCCAAGTATTATATCATAATGGCCGTGACGGCGATACTATGGCAATTGTCAGGTATTGGACTCGTGGGCGTAATCTTTTACACAAATGCTCTTTTCAACGGTATACTCGGAGCAGCGCTAGTCCCAATAACAGGAGTAGCAGCTGTAATATTTTACCATGAAAGTTTTACAGGATTAAAAGGAATGGCATTGGCATTATGTGTTTGGGGTTTCTTTTCTTACTTTTATGGAGAATATAAGATGATGCATAAGGTAACCAATAATGAAACCCCGGAGACTATCGACAAAGTCGAAAATGAGCCTAATAGATTGGATAGTCAAGAAGAACCATATACTGTATGAATCAGGCGTTAATTAATACCATAAGGTATCGTAAAATTATTTGGCCCTGTGATAATGGTCTTAGTAATTCGGTTTATTTATATGGATGTTATTCTTCAAATTACTACCGTGGATTTGGATTGTTGTGATTTTTCTGAGAGTGTCATGTTCCATTTTTCTGAGAATAAACACATTGTGTAATGCCAGAAATTGTGTATTATACAGAAAGATCATTCATGAGGACCACATACGGTGTTACCCTAGTGACAGTACAATTTATGATGTTAAAAGGAAAGACATTGGTATTATGTCTTTGAGGTTTCTTACAAGAAGTGAGAAGCAAACATAAGCAGAAGAAAAGTTACAGATAAATAAGATCCCAATAGTACAATATGCAACTAAAGTTTCCAAATTATTAAAGGAAAACAAAAGCTGAAAGATTGTTTCCAAATTAATCACCCCAATGATTTGTAATGATCGTTATTTAACTAACCGACACTGGATAAATAAAATATGATAAAGATAACCATAAATGCCAACTCAAAATAGATTTACTCGTCACTCTATAGAATCTACCTAAGAGCTAAGAGGTTATTAAAAAAATCATTTTTTTAATTAAACATAAAATGTTCATATTATAATTATATCAAAATTGAATGCGTTCTCTCTCGAACAACACATGGCTTGTATAGCCTTATTTTCATGCATGAATTAACTTCATTAGTTAATAAGTACATGCATGCATGGTAGTTTCATTATATTTACTAGTGTAACATACTTTAATATAGTTTAATTTATTCTAATATTTTAATATTCCAAATGAACCGATATTTATTAATATGCATGCACTAAAAATCCGTGTCATACGCTTCTGCTGCACGAGAACTCATTTCTGAGTTCTCATCGTTTTCATCATAATAAGGAGAGAGATGTGCTAAGTTAAAAGTTGCAGAAACACCATAATCACCTGGAAGTTCGATTTTATATGCGTTGTCTCTCACACGCTTAAGAAATTTGGAAGGCTTATCTGCTCGTGGTTTCAGCTTTCTATGTTTGCCACGTGGAAATCGTTCTTTTTTAAGATAAATCCATACCAAGTCACCTTATTTGAATGATGCTTCTTTTCTGTGTTTGTTGGCTTGAACTTGATACTTTCCATTTTGCTTGATAATACGATCTCATACTTGTTCATGCAACTTCTTAGTGTTTTTATCTTGTATTTCTGCATCCCCACTAAAATGATAACTTGTAGGAAGTTGAGCTAAATCCATTGGACTTATTGGATTTTTTCCATAGACAACTTCAAAAGGACTTTTACCAGTAGTCTGACTTTTCGAACGATTGTAAGAAAACTTAGCCTGAGCTAAGATAAGATCCCACTAACTAATATTATTTCCAACCAGACTCCTTAAGAGATTTTCCAAACTACGATTGACGACTTCGGTTTGTTCGTCTGTCTGAGGGTGATGAGACGAACTAAACTGCAAAGTGGTTCCCCATTTCCTCCAAAGAGTCCGCCAAAAGTGACCAACAAATTTACTATCTCGATCTTACGTAATTGTCTTTGGAATGCCATGAAGTTTTACAATCTCTTTAAAGTATAAATCAGCAACATGAGGTGCATTTATAGTCTTGTTATATGGAACAAAATGTGCCATCTTTGAGAATCGATCTACCACAACCATAACTGAATTTTTGTTTCTCTGAGTACGAGGCATCCCCACAGGAAAATCAAGGCTTATATCTTCCCAAGAAGACATAAGAACATGCGATGGTGTATACAACCCTGTGTTTTACGCATTACTCTTTGCTACATGACATGGTCGACACCGAAGCACATGTTGTGCCACATCTCTTACCATTTGGGGCCAATAAAAGTGTTATTCAATCAGATAAAGTGTTTTATCTCGACCAAAGTGTCCACCAAGTCCACCACCATGGGCTTCTGCAATGATAGCTTCCTGTAAAGAACATTCAGGAATACACAAACGGCTTCCTTTGAAAAGAAAACCATCTTCTAATAAGTAACTACCAAAAGAGCCATCAGAACAATTATCCCAAATTTTCTTAAAAAGTGAATCGTCCTTGTAGAGATCTTTCAAAATTTCAAATTCCAACACTTTGAAATGCAATGTATTTAGAAGAGAATGTCTTCTACTTAATGCATATGCCACTTGGTTTTGCTTGCCAGACTTATGCTTTATGTGAAAATTGTATGCTTATAAATTTTCCACCCAACGAGCATGTCTACTTTTCAATTTATGTTGTCCATTAATAAGTTGTAAAGACTCATGATAAGAATACAATATAAACTCCTTAGATATAAGATAATGACACCAATGATCTAAATCTCTAACGATAGCGTAGAACTCTTTATCATAAGTAGAATACCTGGTGCAGGAATTATTCAACTTCTACCTGAAGTAAGCAATCGATTTACCTTCTTGGCTAAGAATGGACCAATTCCAACATGAAAAGCGTCACAGTTCACCTGAAATACCTTGTTGAAATTAGGAAGTACTAAGATTGGAGCTTCTGTCATCTTTGTTTTTATAAGATCGAAACTTTTTCATCAAATATTGGACCATCATCCTCATTGTCATCACCTGAAACTTCATGATCTATTTCCTCCACAAGTGTAATAATCTTACGATTTGGACATTCAGACGCAAAATTTCGGACACCTTTACACTTATAATATTGGACAGGCTGATACCGCCTCGTACCTGACCCATCTTGCTTAGAGACTTTTGAAGTAGATACCTTTGTAGTTGAGATTGGCTTATGAATAAAAGTGTTACCTCTATTTTTGTTAATATCTTTAAACCATGGTCTAGAACTGCTACTGTGCCCTTCTTTGATTTGTTTTTTCACCTTCAATGACAACTTCACAACATCATTATAAGTCCAGGACGGTTGTAGCTGAACCACATCACAAATATTTGTTCGCAAACCTCCTAGAAAACGAGCAATAGTTTGTTCTGCGGGTTCGCTAATGTCACAAAGCATACGAAGGTTATCCAACTCTACAACATACTCTTCAACAGTCATATCTTTTTATTTTAAATTATGAAATTTTAAAAATGACTCTTGACGGTAATTTTTGAGCATATATTTTTTTTCTCATTTTTTTTTCTCATTAGGTATTCGACTTTTACCTTCTCGAGCACGTTGCTTCTTAAGGTGTTCCCACCAAATTGAAGTATGCTTACGTAGTCTGAGAGCAACTAATTTTACTTTACAGTTTTCTTCCGCATCTTTATAATCAAAAATTTTGTCAATTGTATGTAACCAATCAATAAAATATTCTGGATTATATTTTCCTTGAAACTCCGGAATATCAACCTTCACATCATCATTTCTACGAAAATTAAAATTTCTTTGATGTTGCCTCAAACTAGCCGTATCATTTGAGTCTTGTTCTCGACCACGACCAAAAGGATTAACATCACTTCCATCAGCATCATTCTTTGATTCATGACACGACTCATCATGATCCAGAGGTTCGTAGCGTAGTAAATGTTCCTGGAGTTCCTGCACTTGTCTTCTTAAATCGTCCATTTCGATGTCTCGGAGATTTCTCTCACGATTTGGAGGTTCATCAACATTCGTACCTCGACGACCACCACGGCGACCACCTATGCCTACCATGATATCTCTTGAACCTGCCTCTGATGCCAATTTGACACAGGATAAATAGATTATGACGAAGATAACCACAAATGCCAACTCAAAATAGATTTACTCGTCACTCTGAAGAATCCACCTAAGAGTTAAGAAGTTATTAAAGAAATCACTTCTTTAATTAAACATAAAATGTTTATATCATAATTATATCAAATTCGAGTGTATTCTCTCTCAAATAAGGCTTTATATAACCATATTTTCATGCATGAATTAACTCCATTAGTTAACAGGTACATACATGCATGATAATTTTATTATATTTATCGATATAATATAATTTAATTTATTTTAATATTCTAAATAAATCGATACTTATTAATATGCATGCACTAAAATTCGTGTGTGTCGGTAACAGTCACCATAAGCTTCATGCACACAACAAGACCATTAGACGGCAGAATTTTGTGATTGCATTTCAAAATGGACAGTGCACATGATGAGGCTAGGGTCGTCAAGATTGACAGTGCACATGACGTAAGGCTAGGGTTCTCTCTTAGTGAGACTATACTATCTTCATGGTGGTAATAGTAAATATTTGGCTTACTAGCTAGTTGTATGCAATCTGCTAGTTTTCCAATTCTCATACTTCCTCTCACGTTTCTCTTCATTCAATAGAAGTTATTGGAAAGTTATGAAATTTCATAATCTTTTTGGTTGGAACGGAAGCTAATTCTTTGGAAAGCAATGATTGGGATTTTGTTTGGTCTTGTTAATTTCATGTAGAGCTATTTTGTAAAAAGGTACTAAATTTAGTACCTAATCATGGTTTGGGTTGTGGAATATGAAGCTGGTGCATATACCCTAGTGATAGACCAAAATGAAATCTACAGCCAAATCCTTTTTCTCCACTGTTTTCATCTATAAACCCACGGGCACAAAACTTTATACGTGCACCTTTTTTCTCATGAAATATTTTTTATAGACCCATAATTTCTAAAAATTTTGTTTCCTCGGAAGAATTCAATCCCTCTTCTTTTTCTTCCTCTCCACTGTGAAGTAATTGTGAAAAGAACACTTGAATCTGAAGTTTCGACATCAAACACTATTTGAAAGATAAGTTTTATCTTGTCTTATCATTTTTAACTCATATGATTGACTTGTCATTAAAGAAGAAGGGTGTCACTCCCATGGTTGTTGCTGTCTTTTATGGACTGTTTGCAAGGTATTAGAAGTTCATGTTTGATGGGTCAGGGAAGAACTAAAAGCTATTACAACTTATGAACCTTGGCTCGAGTTTGGTGGAGTTCTGGGTCATGTTTTTGGAGTGTATTTCAGCTGGTAAAATCAATGTGAATTGAAGATGGGTTTGCTGCAGAGAATAAGAGAAGAGGTGGTGGATGTGGTTGATGATGAATCAGTAAAGAGAAAGAAGAAATAGAAATTTTGAAAAGAAAATCAAAGAGAAGTTGAAATTAGGATTTCTGTCTAATTGAATGGGGTTTAATTGAATGAAGTGATTTCTGGCATGAATTGAAATTGTGGTTGTGTTGAAGCGAGTTTAAGCAGTAAATTACCTGTTAAAGATTATGGAATTCGGATTTTGAATCCTGAGTTCTTGAGAAATTTGTGGTATCATCAACTTTTTAATTGTCGTCCTCTTTTCTGCATACAACTTTGCTGGACTAGCAGGATTATCAAAGGCCAAAATTGATATATTCTGTAAAGCAGCCGAAGAGACATTAGCAAGTACTCTAGATATATCTTGATTCAAGGTTGTTAAACTGATTATTTAGTTGGTATTTTTTTATTTGTTTCTGTTTCTTCAATCATTAAAGTAGCATAATTGAGAAGTTCTGCACAATTAAGGTACTCTATCAATGCACAAGCACGACTTCAACCTATGATCTATATATGCTTGAGTTTTCTTATTTTTCTCATACTTCGTTTCCTGCTTTATCTAAACTAGATTTTTTTTAACGAAAAGAAAATCGAAGTTGTTCTACTTTCAGTAGGTCTTTCTTTATGATTGAAAATAAATTCTATGTGTGTGATCTGCTTATCTTCACCAAAATGTTGAGTATAGTTTTGTTAGGTTTCAAAATTTGAAAACAGATTCGTTTCAATTTGTTTTTCTTATTTAGTTTTTTTTTTTCTGAAAGAAGCTGAGATTATATGCAATTTTGTGAGTTATTATTTAGTTTCAATCTTGTTTTTCCATTCGGGATTTCAATCCAAAATCTTCTTATTTGGGTTTGTTCAATGAAATTAATTAGTTTTCAAATGAATTTTACCGAATAGGCCATCAGTTCTCTATTCCCACTACCTTCACTACAGATGGAGTTCTAAGTATATCATAAACCTTTAGCTAATAGGTCTACTACTATGTGGACCTTGATTCAGAAATACTTAAATGTCAATAGTTGTGATCCATGAATACTTTTTGTCATACATTGCTTAGTTCAAAATCCTAATGAGCTTCTTTACTAGTTTACCCATTTCTAAATGCTTATACATGTACATCACTGTCCAATTTCGTGAAAAACGGATAATGACTTATAATCATTTATGCCACACTGTTGATTATTTTGCAGACCCACGTTATACCACAACCAACATGAGCCTTCAGAAAATGGTATGGACGAAGTTATTCGGATTCCACGGTGGATAATGAATCTTGTATTATTATATGTGCATTTTTTTATTTTTTATAGTGGTTGCATAACTTGTTATGCAGTTATAAAAATATCAGCATAACCAGTTATTTTTGAAAAAATGACTGCACAACGTATTATGTATTATTTATTTGTTAGCACTGAAATAAAAAAAAATGATTGTATAATCTGTTGTGCAGCTATAAAAATGGTTACACAATCTGTTAAGCATCCGAAAAAATGGTTTGCTGAACTCATTATGCATCAAT
>JAJJMC010009964.1:317872-334592 GCA_023531435.1 Papaver californicum | reverse complement strand
CATTTATTTGTTAGCACTGAAATAAAAAAATGGTTGTATAGTCTGTTAAACATCCGATAAAATGGTTTGCAGAACGCATTGTGCATCAAATTTTTTGTTAGCACTGAAATCAATAAAAAATGGTTCCATAACCTGTTATGCAGCTACAAAACTGTCTGCATAACCTGTTATGCATTCGAGAAATATCTGCGTAATGCATTATGCATCCTTTTTCTGTTGGAATGTTATTTTTAAGCACATACATTGTTTTATTCAAAATATGATTGCATAATGTATATGCATCCTTTGTGGTGGCTTCATATAATTCGTTATGCAGCTTGTTTTTTTTTTGAATGTTATTTTTTTAGGTATATACATCGTTTTAGTGATTGCATAACCAAATTAGTGGATGAATGAACCAAAATATGGTTACATAATGTGTTATGCATCATTTGTGGTGGCTACATAATTCGTTATGTATCCTTTTTTTGTTGGAATTCCATTTTTTAGGCATATACATCGTTTTAGTGGTTGCATAACCAAATTAGTAGATGCATAAACCAATATATGACTGCTTAATTTGTTATGCATCTTTTGTGGTGTCTACATAATGTGTTATGCATCCTTTTTGATGGCTGCATAATGATTATGTATCCAGTTTTCAAAAAAAATTCCTAAAAAAACAATCACCTTCGAAAAAAAAAGATTTAATCTAAATTTGATATTGTTGTTTGTACTTGTTGTATAGATCTCTTTAAAAGCTTTCCAACGAGATAAAATTTATAAAATTCCAAGGCATGGATTTTTAGATATGTTATATTCTAGTTTGGTTACCAATAATACCTCTGAAAAAATATGATGCATAACGAGTTATACAAATATGTTTCATAATTTCAAATAATTATGGGTATCACAGAAATTGAAAAATATTTTGGACTTGACAATATGAATACTATTTTTTTTGGGCCTGCGCCTAAAATTCCCTTGACCAAATGGTAGGTTTTCTACTTGGGCTGGGCTTGTTTGGGTGTCTTTTGTGGTATCATTTTGCTTTTCTGGGCTTCGGGTTTTGGTTCCTTGTGTAGCATTCTTGTTTATTTGTTTTTTTCAGTTTTGATTGGATGTGCTCATTTTTACACTGATGCGTGATTGCGTGTACGCAACTATGCATACTCGGCGAATACAAGAGTTTCTACATCTGCTTGATTTTGACACTTACCTCACGTTGAGGGATCAATCCTTCCTGATGACCTTTCTCACAATTAATAAAACGCAAGAAATATAACACACCCAGCAGAGAGCTCATTTGCGGACTAAAAAATTCTAGTGGTTCCTTCTTCACCCGGAGAACGTTTTCAATTTGTTCAAGTACCTGCAAGAAGCAATCAATTCAAGTCGAAGCCAATACTCAAAAGGACTATGCAAGTGCTACAAGATCACTGTGGCCATGGATTTTTTTGGAATGTTGATCTCCGGACTTAATGGGAGGGTTGGCATCCACTCTATCTAGTTGGTATAGACTAGTGAGTAACTATACCTATCGTGGTGCCCATTTCTGCACTTATAGCATCTACAATCATGAATGCTAAAAAGCCAAAAATGTTAAGCTATATTTGGCTTTTGGCTTTAGGTTTTGGTGAAAACCCACACTGAGAAGGGAACTAGATTTAGTTGAGCGGAAATAGAATTAACGTTTCTATTTAGACGCAACTTAAAAGTGTGCACACTCAAATGAAACGTATTTCAAAATCACGTCTCATGTGAGGTGGGTTTAAAAAATCCGTTTGAGAGTGAATTTAAATTCCAAGTGTTAATATAATCTACGCTCAACAGTCGAGCGCATAATAGAAGCGCACTTTTAGCTTGGCAAATGCTATAATTGGTCGTCAGATTTGGCGTTGGAATTTAATTTTTTTCGCGTATACTTTTATTTGAAGACTGTTTTGAGGTATATAAGATGATTGTTTTAGTTAGTGTAGATTGATAAGGGGTGTTCTAAGATTAGTTAAATTATTTAAATAACCTTGATTGATTTATCTATTTTATTTTTAATTTTAATTTTTAATTTTTTTATTAACATTTTTCAACTTTTCATTTATTTGTTTTATTTTTTTAATATAAAAAAAATTTAAAAAAAGTTGAAAAGAAATTAAAAATAATAATAATTTTTTAAAAGTTTAGTAAAATTTGTTTTAATTTATTATTAACTTTTTACAAAAAATTTAATTTTTTTTTATTTTGGTTTTAACTTTTTTTATAAAGAAAAATTTCAAAAAAAGTTCAAAAAACTTTAGTTTTGTTATTTTTTTTAAGGTTTTTTAAAAATAAAATAAAAATCAATTATAAAAATATAAATGATCTGCTTAGATCTGGGCAGTACCAGTTTCAATCCTCAAAGATTAGATTAGTTTTACTTGTCCAGAGAAGGAACAGAAAAAATAAACCCTAACCCATATTTCAATCTTCACCATCATCCTCAAATAACCACCGTCATGGATTTAGCAGGCCTAAGAGGCTAAATCCTCGGTTTACCAGCCCTTCCAATCCATTTAGGACGTTTGCTTGCTAGCTATTGTGATACTCCTCTTTAATTTTTTATTAGTTTTTCTGGAATCATCTCTGTGCTGCTTGTTGGGATTGGGATTTTCGATTCAGTTTTATCGGCTCTGGTCTTCATCAAAATCATATCCAGTCGTGATTCCCAGCTGCTATAGCCTCTTCATGCTTACATATTTGTGGTAATTTTGGGGTTGATGCTTCCTCCATCTCCCAGGGAAGTAGAAGAAAATTTGGCTATTATCCATATACCTATTATCTCATACATGGTGTTTCATATAATCTTTAAGCCTTATTATTATCCCGTTATGCCCAGAATCTTGTGCTTTTATCTTTTTATTTTCTTTAAACCCTATGATACCTTTGATTGCTATACATATCTCACAGATTAATCCACAATATATCTTATACAGATCATTTAATCATTGATCTGTAAAACCTAGTTTGCAATCGAACTCTCATGCTCAATACCCTTTTGCCGTTTATGTGTAGCTTGTAAACCATTCTAGTATTTGCGTCTGATTCCTGCTCCAAAGTTTTCTAGGCTTTTGAATGCCCCTGTTCTTGCTTACCTATTTGAAACTTGTTTTGAAAGTTAAAAGGCATTTTTTTTTCCACCAGGCTAGTTTCAGTTCTAAGCCTTGGTTTAGTGTTGGTGATAATGTCCTCTCTTGTTAGTTTCTTCACCTTTGCCTTGTGTCCCTTGATTTGTACTGCTAAGTTCAACGTATTTTTGGAATTCAGATTGTTTGCTAAGGTTTGATTGTCTTTATCTTTTCTTTTGTTTTCTGATGTTAGTTAGGTTTATCTACCAGGGAACTGGATATTTCCTTGTAGTTGTTTTCTATGTTCAGGATCGAGCTCTTTTTGGTGGATTTTCGTGATCTAGGTTTAACCTTTTAGTCTCTGGGATAACAGTAAGCTTTAACCTATGCATTCAAAGAATTAGCCTCATCGTTATTCATGCCTCAGCATATTCTCATTCTACACCAGATATTGGAATACTCATCCAAAGGATCTCATTTCCCAACTCAGTTAGATGGGCAACACTTATCTGTAGCTTCGTAATTATCTTCATATAATCGTGTTTGGTCCCAAAACCATAGGATTGCATCACAGTTTCAACTATACTTTGTATCACAATAGCAAGCATAAAACCTAATTGGTGTGCGAATTGACCGGTACACCTTATTCGACAGCTTTTTCAGTTTCATTGTATTTTAATTTTCAAGCAAATTTGTTAACTTTTCTAGTTTTACTTACCTTAGTTAATCTAGTTGAGTTTGTTATCTCTCTTATAACTTAATTTCAGTTTTTTAGTAACCTTTGTAATAGCACTTTTAGTATTAATCCTCTAAGGGAAGAGATTGGATTCTTCTTCAAGCCACAATCAACGAGACAGACATTTGAAATTATGGATCATGCTGAAAAACAAGGAGGTAGACGGATATCGCTTAGGCAGTACACCACATCATCAACACACAAAGGCCTGACTAGCATCTCGGATAAATTGCAATGAAACCCACCACCAACAACCAAGTTCTTATGGACACAACCATGTCCATCAAAAGTACAACTTTTTTTGTGGAAAGCATTCGTCGAAGACCCACGGCTCCTCGACAACCTCATCTAGATCCACCTCACCAATGCTAACATCTACCCCCTCTGCAATTCGATTCTGAAGATCGCTACTCACAGTATACCTCATTATAATGTTACTGTAATTTCTTGGCATTCCATTCTGGTTGTATCTGAATCTTTGGGTATCATATACCCTCCTCTTGTAATAGCCCTATAGCAGATTAATAAAATTCATGCTTCAAAAAAATGATAAGGACATTACTGTAATATGGTGAATAACGGGTTATTGGTTTTACTACCTAGTGACTCTATTTTGTCTTTACTTAGTATGCCTCAAAACAACCTTCTTTTATAGATACCACGACCCTAGTTAGCAATTCGGAATTCGGCAAACGTACGAGTATTATACGGATTCGTAAAAATCAAATTCGGCCAAAAATCCGGTCAACGGTTCGTGATTCGGCAATAATCCGGAACGGCATATGTACGTGTATAATTCGTTTTAGAGATATAAATTCGGCAAGACAAATTCGACATACAATAACTTCTAAAATATGTTATTTTTACTATGGTTTAATGATTTTAATGAACTACATTGGCATATCCATAACCACAGGATCAAAATCCTTCAGTATCCATATTTTCTAAAAGAAATTAGATGCTGGAAGATTAAAATATGATTAAAAATAGTGAGGCAGTGATATATGGTAAAGTATTATACGAAATATATAGTTCGTTAATTGGTAAATACGTATATAATTCGTTTTAGGATAAAAATTTGCTAAACTAAATCGGGCTTCTATACGTACGTGTATGATACATATATAAAACAGTGTATGATACATATATAAAACAGATTCGAAATAATTCGTGTATAATTGGGAAAATTGCTAACCAGGACCACGACTGTGGCAAGTTTTTTCTTTTTTGTTTTTTGGATACATGACTTTTATAGCCATGGCCCATGACCGTGGATGCTTTTACATCCATTAATTTTCTATGACCACCTCCATCTTGTTCACGTATTGCTTTAGTTATTTTCATATAATGTGTGGTACATTTTGCTAAGGGAAAAAAAAAAACCATTGTTATTATTGTTTAGCTTCTAAGAACATCTACAATAATGGATACGAATGTAAAATTAACCACCGCTGAGCTCTCGCATTCGTCTTTCGCCAAACAACTTGACCTCTAAATTAATGCTCACTACATCAGCAGTGACGAGCAATAAGCGCGGAACACTTGAGCACCCTATCACTACATCTTTTCATTCCATTTCATATGTTTTGGTCATGCTTTTGCTTGAATGATTTGGCTCATTTTCTTCCATCAAAAAAAGATTTGGCTCATTTTCGTGACAGCAATAACATGGCAGTTGTAATCTGTTGGACTCGTGGGCGTAATCTTATACACAAGTGCTCTTTTCAACGGTATACACGATCAGCTCAATTAACAGGAGTAGCAACCGTGATATTTTAGCATGAAAGTTTTACACAGGATTAAAAGGAATGGCATTGACATTATATATGTCTTTGGGGTTTATGTTCTTACTTTTATGGAGAATACAAGATGATGAATAAGCCGTAATCAGTAATGAAACCCTAGAGCATATCGACAAAGTCGAAAATGATTGGATGACCATGAAGAACCATAAGCGTGTATGGTTAATTAATAATATATGGAAATGTAAAATTATTTAGTCATGTGATAAATGAGTCCATGTAGATGGTCAGCTCAATTGTAAGTTTTCAAACTATTAGTATTAGTTAGTTGTATCTGCCTAAACTTATGTCCTGGATGAATATCTACCCAATAATCAAAAGCATTTATACTTGAAATAAGTCGATTCCAGTCGTCCATTTTCAACCAAGATATTTAGGTCAGGAATTCCAACTAAAGACACCATGGAAATCCTACAAAGCTATGAAAAGAAAAGGGAATCAAGAGCATAAATAGATGCATTTATTATGAAGTATTATTACATGACACAGTAGTAAAATGTTGTTACATTTTGCACTGATGATGTTTGTATGCATACTTGGCAAATACTAGAGTTTCTACAGCTGCTTGATTTTGATATCAGTCGAACATTATGCTCGACTGAACCAAGGAGAAAATTGGGCCAAACGCCGATTATATATTTTTTTCTTTTTTTAAACGATTATAATAGAAAACACGAATTACAACATTTATGGCCGAAGATTACCCAGGAGGGAGCTAGGGGTTTCTTCTTCAGCCTGGAGGACTTTTTCAGTTTGTTCAAGTACTTGCAAGAACATCAATCGGACAAAATAGAACGACTACTGATCATGCAACTATTTCTTAAGAGTAATACAAGTGACAGGAGTCACAGGACCATATTTGGGTCCAATCATGGCCATGCGCGTTCTTCTTAGGTCCACCAGTAATAAAAAGCTATAAGTGTTGGATAGGATTCCTCATAACTATACCCCTAGAGTCCTGGACCAAGGAGTGCCTTTATATTGCTGCATAATTTCTATAAATAAAATTTTACCCATTCTAACCTCTCAGTTTTTATTGTCTCCAAAATTATTATTTTACCGACCTAAGTTTGATTAATAAAATTTTTTATGAACCTTTAATTGGAGAATACCATCATAAATTAGGAGATATTCACGGTTATATAGGGTTTAATTTTGGTTAAGGGGGAATACCACTATAAATTGGAGGATAAGAGACCATGCTTGGGTACTTATCATTCCACCGAGCAATAAATTTCTTCAAATTTTCTTCATATCTAGTCTCGATGATAGACCAAACCAAGGATTCCCAATCTCTTAGAAAACTCAACCAATGTTCTTGATTTTCTTTGTGTTCTTCGTCCACCTCAGATTACCTTCATGTCTTTTACAACTCACGTTGAACCACGTACCACACGTCCTCAATTAATTTTTTCTAATTCTCTCTTCTTAAAATTAAAACCAAAACAGAATCATTTATCAGATCTGACTCTCTCTTAAAATCATCAAACGAAAAAACAAAAACAATTAAAATCGACAAACAAAAACGAAATCAAAATCATAAAAAAAAAAAAATATATTAAAAGAGCAATAAGAGAAGAAGTAGTAGAAGAAGAAAATAGTATTCTTGCACCACCAACAAAAGAGAAGAAGAAATGAAGTAGTAGAAAAAAAAAGATCTCTATTAGTCGCCAAGAACAACACATATTGATCACTTAGTACATATTGATCCTACAATACATATTGATATGTACTGAAGGAATAATATGTACTGAAGGAAAAAATGTATGATCCCACAGTACATATTGATCCAACAAATACATATTGATATATACAGAGGAAAATATGTACTGAAGGAAAATGTGTATGATCCAACAGTACATATTGATATGTACTGAAGAAAATAGGTATTGAAGGAAAATGTGTATGTACGAAGGAAAATGTGTATGATCCCACAGTACATATTGGTATGTACTGAAGTAAAAATATGTATTGAAGGAAAAAGTGTATGATCCCACAGTACATATCGATATGTACTGAAGGAAAATGTGTATAATCCCACAATACATATTGGTATGTACTGAAAGAAAATAGGGTATTGAAGGGAAAAAATGTATGACCCCACAGTACATATTGATCCAACAGTATATATTGATATGTACTGAAGGAAAATATGCACCAAAGGAAAAAATGTATGATCCAACAGTACATATCAATATGTATAAGGAAAAGTACATATTAAACCATGATTTTAAGAAAAACTGAAGTAAACCAAATAAAAATAACATCATATCGATTAAACCATGTCGTTTGAATAGACAACTCTCGTCTTCCAATATTGAGCATCAGATCCAGATAAAAAAGAAGATTAAAAAATATAAAACAAACCCCAAAATTAATGAATTTATATCTTCTTCTTCTTCTTCTTCTTGGATTTATTCGTGAATCTTCTTCTTCTTCACTTGCTTCATTTTTTTACCATCACTTATTATAGAACATATCTGGATTGGATGGAGATGAAGGTGATTACAGAGCACTAACGATCTTCAAACAAAACCCTAGAAACACTAGCAGAGAAGAAAAACGGATCTGAAATTTTAGAAAGATTGAGCTGATTAAAGTAGTTTCTCTGATTTTTATTCATCAATCCCCATCAACAGTAGTAATCAATGATCTTCAAAACAATATTTAAATTCCTAGAGTACCAGCACCAGTAGAGAGAAAAACAGATCCGAGCTACACAAAAGCAGAGAGAAGAAAAACAAAAAATCTCAAAATTGTTTTGAAAAAAAAGTTTGATTTTCTCTGTTATGGTAGAGAACAAAGGACAATTTTGATATTTTATAAAATACTTACCACAAACCGTACATGTAAAGGACTATCAATTAAGAAATTTGGTCTAAAAATAAGTTTTTGGACTAGTGATTAAATTGAATTAGACGGATGGACTACATACTAAACGGATCTTGTAAAATAGATTAACTAGTAATTCCTAGTTATTGTTTTTTTTTAATAAATAAACTCCATGATAAGAAAAAAGGCATTTTCTACTAAGCAAAAAGATTGTTTCCATATTAGTCAATCAAATGATTTTAGTTTTTAGTTTTTTTTTTCTGAAGCATCAAATGTTTCTAGTGATTATGAATCACCATAATTTTCATGCAAAGAAAAGGACTATTAGTTAGATGGCAGAATTTAATGCTTTCATATCCTTCTCTGTCAAAACGGATAACTCTCTATCAAGATATATTTATGTCCTGCAGTTAGATATACTACTCAAGACACTTAAAGGCTAGAGTTAAAAGTCACACCAGACCTTAGGGAATAACACAATTCATCTCATGCACTATATAATCTGCACCTTCAGCACATATCTTTTTTGCAACTATCTCTCTGTTTCTGGTTAATCATTATTTCCATGGCTACTTCCGCCATGGATATTAAAACACTAGAGATTCTAGGAACAACCCAAAATGACGGCAATTCAAAAACCCATACAGATAAACCAATCATAACCAAAAACTGGTTAATGATTACTATAAATTGTGTCTTTGCTATTTGCGGTACACTAGGTGGTCCTCTCTTAATGAGACTATACTTTCTTCATGGTGGTAATCGTAAATGGTTTAGTAGTTTTATTGCATCTGCTGGTTTTCCAATTCTTATATTTCCTCTCATGTTTCTCTTCATTCGGTCGAAATCATCCGTCGATAGAATTTCGGCATCTTTTTGGTTGGAACAAAAGCTGATTCTTTGGGGTGCCATACTTGGGATTCTGTATGGTGGTGTTACTTTTTTGTACGCATTGGGTTTATCCAAAATCCCTGTATCTACCTCATCCCTTCTCATGGCAACTCAATTATGTTTTGTTGCATTTTTTTCAAGGTTGATTGTGAAGCAAAAATTTACAGCTTTTATTATAAATGCGGTGGTTGTGATGACACTCGGATCAGTGTTGTTGGGTATTAATACCAGTGGCGATCGACCAGTTGGGGTATCAAAATCTCAGTATTTGTTGGGGTTTCTTCTGACGTTGGCGGCTGCGGCTTTACTTGGGTTAATGATGCCTCTAATTGAACTTGCATACACTAAAGCAACTAGAAACATTACTTACTCAATTTTGTTGCAGTTCCAGCTCATTCTTTCCCTTTTCGCCACCATCGTTTGCCTAATCGGGATGATAGTCAACAAGGATTTTCAGGTACATAATATTTTTTGTTAATTTATTTAGCAATGCCCCATACTGATACACTTGGATAATGTTGATCAATTTCACAGGCTATACCTAGAGAAGCAAATGATTTTGAACTTGGCAAAGCCAAGTATTATATCATAATGGTCGTGACGGGAATAATATGGCAATTGCAAGGTGTTGGAACCGTGGGCGTAATCTTCTACACAAGCGCTCTTTTCAACGGTATACTCGGAGGAGTCCTAGTCCCCTTAACAGTAGTAGCAGCTGTGATATTTTACCATGAAAATTTCACAGGATTAAAAGGAATGGCATTGGCATTATCTCTTTGGGGTTTCTGTTCTTACTTTTATGGAGAACACAAGATGATGAAAATGGCAGTCAATGAAGAAACCCCAGGGAAAATCGACAAAGTCGAAAATGTGCCTGAAAGATTGGATGATCATGAAGAACCATAAACTGTATGAATCATACCAAGCGTTAAGTAATATATGGTACTGTGTAATTATTTGGTCTTGTGATAAATGAATCCCTGGTAATTCTTCCATATTGATGGTCAGCTCATATATAAGTTCTCAAATTGTTACCCTGGAATTGGCTTGTTCTGATTTTACTCAACTGTTAGTTCAATTGTAGCTGCCTAAACTTATCTTCTAAATAATCAAAAGCATTTAAACTTAGAAAAAAGTTGATTCCAGTCGACGATTTTCAACCAACATATTATGTCGAGAATTTCAATTGAATTGGACAGCATAGAAATCCTACAAAAGCTATGTAAAGAAAAATCAAGAGCATAGATGCATTTATTTTGAAGTTTTACATGACGCGGTAGTAAAATATTATACAATGTTACATTTTGCACTGACGCTTGCATGCATGCTAGCTCAGGCAAATTCAAGAGTTTCTAAAACTGCTTGATTTTGGTATCAGCCGAACATCATGCTCAACTGAATGAAAGAAAAAAATGAACCAAACGATGATTATATCGAATGACAAGAATAAAATAAAACACACGAACTACGACAATTATGGCTGAAAATAATCCAGCAGGGGGCTAATTAATGGACTAAAAATTTCCAGCTGTTTCTTCTTCACCCTGGAGGACTTTTTCAATTTGTTCAAGTACCTGCAAGAACAAGACCAATACAGTAATATAAGATCAATCAGGCAAAATAAAATTACTAATCATGCAACTACCTCGGATTACTTTAAAATCCATCAGGTGAACCATCTGAACACGGAAATGATATTTTCAACAGAATACAATTGACAGGACCATACTAAATTCTTACAATTGTCGATTACAAGGAGCAAATGAATGGTCAATTCAAGGCGAACGCAATACTCGAAAGACTATGATAGTGCTAACTAGATCACTCTGGCATGTTTAAATGCATACTAACTGCGTTTTTCTAGGTCCACCAATAATAAAGAGCTATAACAGTTGGATAGGATTTCTCATGACTATACCCTATAGTCCTGGACCATGAAGTGTGTCCATATTGCTGCATATCTTCAACTTATAAAACTTGACCCTATTCTGGCCTCTCATTTTTTATTGTTGTGAAATACTTCAAGGATGATGGAAGGAAATATAGAATGCAGCAAAAAATCAGCGATTGCATTTGACTGACATATAAATTGGAATGAACTTCTGCATAAATATGCTGGTTTCCAACAGCAGTGAACTGATAGACGACAATAACTGATTTGAACTGTTTGCCTAAGAAGTCTTTGAGTCATGAGCATTTTCATTTCTTTCAGAGATATTTCCAAAAGATCATAACTATCATGTAAGTTGTTTTGAAGAAGCTCTTTAAAGGATGCAATCCAGGGTTATATTCAAAATGACCAAATCAATCGCAATTTATAAATGCTTCAATACGTATCTCAAAACCTCGGAACTTGGGACAAGCTAAATACAGATGAGATAACGGGGAAGAAAGAGGATAACTGTATTTTTCAAGTGGACAGAAGAAAGCAAGAAAAACAGAAACTAGAAAGCTAAGGAAAACAAACCTCAACAGCAATAGAAAGAGGTGTAAGATTGTCAACAACATCATAACCCAATTTGTCTGCAATATCTGCACCATGAAATACAATATAAATTCAGCAACTACCAAAAATAAATCATTATGGCTGATATAATTGATCCAATAAAATACTGAATGGTAAATACATTGTAATGTCATCAATTGTGTATTATCCAGAAAAGTCATTCATGAGAACTACATGCAGTGTTACCCTAGTGACAGTACAATTTATGATGTTAATACCAGCTAGATTTTAATCATAAATTTAAATTAATAAATAGTGATGAGAAAAGAGAATAATATGAAGAAAGGAAACATACGTTCAAGGGAAACTCTGGCATCAGCATTGGCATATGCTTCACCTCTCTCTTTAGAAAGTGTTGAAAGTCGCTGTAAAGCCTATAGAGAAGTAAAACGGAATCTGTCAGAAAACTCACACCTTTACAAGAATTGTATTCCATCAGGCTTAAACAAAATCTTATCAACAATTTCTTTTAAGAGACTTGTCCTTATTGGCAATTTGAATATAAGTGTGTTTGGTCACCTTTGTGTAAGGATCGCCAGATTCATGATGCAAAAGAGGCCTAGAATCAGTCCCTACAGCAGCAATACGTCTAGCCAAAGCTTCCAAAGGCACATCTAACCACACAGTGATACCCTGTTTCATATATTTCCTGAAATAATTCAAGAAATTGGATATCATTCATATACACAAGTACGCAATTGAACATATTGTATAAGTTTTAAATTTTTGAAAGGATAAGATATATATATATATGTCTGCGTACCAGTTGATTGGTCGAATAACTGCACCACCTCCAGTGGCAACAACCAGGCGACGCATTAAAGATAACTCCTTCAGTACCTCACTCTAAACATAGAGAAAAAAAAAACGGAAAGGATCATCAGTTCATTGCCTGAAAATGGAGAAACACAAACCCAATCGAAAACAAGTAATGATAAGGTATTTAACAAAATGCTTTAAAGTACCTCATTATCTCTGAAGAAACTCTCACTATACTGTTTGAAGATCTGAGCGACAGAAGTTCCACCAGCAGCCTGTTCAATCAATTTGTCACTGCAGTAACCAGAAGCATCGCATATCAATTCAACATTAGTTAGCATCTGTATATTAAGAGTTCCACGTAACAAGTAGTCAACTAGTTTAGGATCTTTAACCAACATTCGTCAAAAAGAAAAATGATTGCTAACCAGCGTATACATTTCCAAGTTTCAATTAAAAGGAATCACTGAAGAAATGCCAACTGGTCAGTAAGAATAGACTTCAGTAAATACCAAACCACTTCAATGAATAAGTTCCCTCCGAAATCAATATCAAAACTAGACCATGTTGGTCATCACAAAATTCTACAACTCTTCTGTTTAACCAGAGAAACCCACAGTGAAGTCCCTACAAAGGCTACCTAGAGAGTAGGAACACTAAAACTTCTAACCAAACAAGGCTGTAATGCCAATATTTTTACTGGTATTCCTTTAGTATCATCCATAAGAATTGATATGAACATTCTGAAAGCAGCTTGGACTAGCATATGCATTCAGCTTGAGACCAAATTAAATAAGCGGATACTACAAGAAGAAAGAAAACAGGAAAGCAGTGACAAACCTGTCAAAGAAAGAATAACCTAATACTTCCGACAAAATCTTGCCCACAGTTGTTTTTCCAGAACCCATCATTCCTGTATTTTAATGCATAGAATTCAGTAACAAGAATAACCTACAAGAATATTAATATGATAGACACAGAACATAAGAACACTAACCAACAAGATAGATGCAACGTCCATTCATGTACGGCACAACATCTTGAGATTTTTTCTGAAAAGATATGTGAAAAAACTTTTAACAGACAGATAGACAAAATACACTCGCATACAAACTAAAATTCTGAACTCCATACTTTAAACAAATAAGACATTCAAATGACAGCAAACTGATCCAATTATTCAGTGATGTATACCTTCAAAATAGAAGGCTCGCGACTTTTCTCCGACTCCAATGCTGGAGCTACATTACAATCAATAAAATTATGAGCAATGAGTAAACAAATAGTTTATGGGACAACTACAGCATATAAGTGTTATTAGGAACAATGCCTAAATCAACAATAAAGAGTGTAGTAATCTTATTCTGGCTCATCTTATAGAAGTCCAATATTCTCCAAGCACTCCCCATAAGCATTAAATCTTATGGGCAAACTCATACTAATCATTTTATCATAATTATTAAAAAAAAATCACATTTTTTAACCCAAATTCAAAAACCCACCAACAAAGTTGCACAATTCAATCAATAAAACAAAAATCAAACAAAATAAGAAATTACAAATTGGGTGTTCAGTTTATATACCTTGACAACTTTTATAAGAACAAGAAAGCTCAAATCCATCCAATTTTCTCTGCTCCAAATTCTTATTCAATCTCAAAGCCCTAAATTTAACCATCTTTAAACATACTATATCTCCCTTTCTGTTAGATGATGATGATAGTCTCAAAAACCCATTAGATGATATCTTCCTCCCTATCTCATTGAACCCATTTTGCTTATAACAATTCAAATTTGAAGCACATGTAGTTGCATCCATTTTCCCCAAATTAAGCTAAAACCCTCAAATTTCAATTGAAAAAATTCAAAAAAATAAATTAAACTCGAAATACAATTAGAGGTGTTAACGATCAAAAAAAAAAATCTTAAGTTAATGAGAAATTAGATAATTAATTACAGTATAGAGTTAGAATGGTGAAAATTGAAATGAAATTGAAAACCCTGGAATTCTTTAATAAGTAAGTGGAGACTTGAGTCTTGAGAAACCCACAATGGAAACGTGGCGCAGGAAGAAAAGAGGAGGAAGAAGAAGGAAGAAGGCGTAAGATAGAATGTAGCAAGAAACAGGTGGGAAAAAACAAATAAAATAACAAGGAAAAGAGTAGTAGGTGAGAACACTGTGAAGATAAAGATTGATGTTTTTTTCTGACGAAATTACCCCTGTTGAGATTTCTACGCTGCCTAAAATGCTCCGATTGAAATCAGATGTTTATCCGGTGAGTAACCGTTTCTTGATTTGTTTCCGACGTGTCAATCGTTCTTGACTTGGGTTAGCGCAGTTGGTCAGGGACCTGATTTATCCACCTTTTTTTGGAAAAAAAATATCATTTAAATTTCTGGTATCATCATCCTACAATTTTACCATTGTACAACACTGACATCTGCTCCAAGCAAATGTTTGTTGATGTCCCCCTTTCTCTCTCAGTAACCGTTTTTTTCAAACAATTCCCTGAAACTTTTTTCATCCACAAATTTTCATCTTCAAACCTAGATTTACTCGGATTTGATCTGATATATCAGATTTTCCGAGTGAATTTGGGTTTGTTTAACTAGTATTTTTTTGTTTTCAATAAAACTTATCCTTATTTTATAGGGATTGTAGGTTTAGGTTTTTTATATATTTTTCCTGATATTCTAATGGCAGATTATTATCTTTATGAAGAATATTTAGCCTTAATGGCACTTTGTTAACATGTGATGATATATTTATGCATATCATTAATGATAATTTGTTCCGATATTATGACTCAATACAAGATCCATGGTTGCTGGTTCTAATCGCGATTATGGTGTTATGTGCTTATTACTCTTTGTTATGGAAGCATTAAGATTTCAAAAAATTATACAAATGGTTGGAAAGAATTCTAAAAACCATCCCCCAGAAAACATCTGATTTCTATATGAATATGTATTCAATACTTTTAATGTATTTTAGATCTTTTGTTTTAGGGGCTCTTATTAAATGTATTTTTCACTATTCTTTGTTGATGATGTATCAATTTCTATCACTTGTTAACATTTGATTAATATAAATAATTATTCCTTAAAGAAAAATAGTAACACTTGGGTTGAGAAGGAAGTTTTTTAAAGCATATAGTTTTGCATTTAAAAATGTGCATAAATTTGATAATAGTGTTGGATTAACCAAGGATTTAAACTGACAAAAATCCATCGCAAAACAAAGTTGGAACTCATTTTAGCCCATTTTTTATACCAGAACCGTATTTCAACCATTTGTTGGAATTCTCTTTTGGAAATTTAAATTTTAAGGGTAAATTTTGAGACGAAAAAATATACGTGATGTCACTCATTTGGGTTTAAAAATCATCCTCATAATGACATGTCTGGAAAACAAAGATTTGATTTTGTTTTATTTTTTTTGTAAGAAGCCTCTTTGTTTTATTTTTTTTGTAAGAAGCCTCATACAGGGGCTTATGGTTCTAAGAATGCTTTTTTATATAAAAATAAAATATGGTTATTAGTTAGTAATTTCAAAAAAAAAAACCTATCTATCATATTTTTATAAATAGCTAAACAATCCTTGTTTGATTAGTGTTAATAATTTAATTAGATTAACTAATCTAGTATTAGTTATTAGATTAGATTAATGATTTTGATTTGTAGTTAGAGATAGAAAAGAAGAGAAGTAGAAGGAAAAAAAAATGAAAACCCTAAGTTTTGATTCACCCAACCAAATTAAGTGACTCCAGTGAGAAATTTGAGGTGAGTGAATCCTTGTATGATAGAGAAACCAAAGTTTACATACCTCATGATGGAGATTGTGATTCACCCAACCAAATATTGAATTTTTTAGCTTTTCAGACCCATTTACGGTTGGGTTTTTCCTTTTGTAGCCAATCGTAAGACTATTTTACGATTAGGTGATTATGAACTCCTAACTGTAAACGGGTAAAATTAGAAAAAACTCAATCGTAAACCAGTTACAGTTGGGTTTTTCCTTTCATAGCCAACTGTAACTCATTAAGTAAACCGGTTCGAATCCAACAATAAGTTCATTTATGGTTACAACCGGAACAACACATATATTTTTTTTT